>PGTU02016938.1:0-11708 GCA_002896215.2 Cicer echinospermum | reverse complement strand
GATTCTTGAATCTATTATCACATTATGTGGGAATATTGACTTTAATCTTAATCTTAATCATAATAAAAAATTATAAATTTCCGCACTAGCGTTGAATTTGGAGAGAGAAGAGAGGTCTGTATTTAATTCGAAAAGAGAAAGGATGTGCGGTGTGAGCAACTTTAATTAGGAGAGAGGATTGGTTGGTGCAGCTTATACTTACATTACAACCAAATTGGTAAAGCATTAATCAATAATTCATATTATTCATTTTATTTTATAAGATGAATTAGTTACTTTAAAAGAGTTTTATCAATATAATTCATTACTCATATTTAAACTCAAGACTCTAAGCAAACCTCTTTTAGCATTTAGAAAGCTAACAAAAGATCTTGGCGTGAGTTAACCCCAAATATATCATGGTTCATTGGTAATGGGAATAGGTAGAGATTTTGGAAAGACATTTGAATTTCTACTCTCATTACTCACTACTAGCGTTATGAAGCATGATTGAAATAAAACAAAAAAATTAATAATTAAGAAAATTATTGAACTTAAAAATGTTAGTACAAAAAATATATATGATATACAGTTAAGGTACAAGACATTTTTATTTAATGTTCTTAAGCTGAAACTAAAGTGACACCAACCATCCAAATTCTATCTTCTAGATGGGGTTTTTGATATAAATATCCTATTTTTAAAATTTTAATACCAGATTGTCCCACTTCTAAAAAATAATACTAAAACGCCCTACTTTTTGGCCCCTTGCAGGTCGCAACCTAGGGATGCGATTTCCTGAAGAAAAAAAATTCGAACCTCACTAGATGGTCGCTTCCTGGGGATGCGACCTCCTACTTGCTTATTTTTTTTTTTGTTGAATTGTTATATATTATTGGGTATATTTATTGATATTATTATATTATTATTATTAAAAATTAAAATAATTATTAACATTAAAAAATACAAAATTATATAAATAAAAAATAATTAAGTTAATATTATTATAATACTTTTAATAATTATTATAATATAAATAATAATAATGAATTAATAATAATAATAATTAAAAGAAAATTCTATTATATATATTAAATAAAAAAATACTTAAATTATAAGAAAAAATACATTAAAATAATTTTAAATAATAATAATAATTTTAATATTAATATAGATTATATTAATACATTAAAATAAAATTACATTAAATTAAAAGAAAAAAAATACATCAATTTTGAGTAGATGTGCCAGCAGCGTTTGGACAATGTTTCTTAGTATGACCAGATACTCGACATAATCCGCACTTTCTTGGGACTCTATTTGTAGTGTCCATTTCTGTTCTAATGCGCTTGGTCTTTGGGCGACCTTTCTTGACTTTTCGCATTAGTGGATTGTGACACACCTTAACACCTTCATATTGTGGCCAATATCCTTCGTTTGGTATCGGTTGGAACGCTTCATTGTAGATTTTAAGTACTGTTTCCACCTTGTACACATCGGATATAAGGCTCCAATAATCATATTTGATGCTAGAACATGTGAACAGGGCATATGTTTAGCTTGATATTTTCCACAATCGCACCACTTGTTAGGAAGATTTACACTGAAATGACCAATTGGTCGCCCTTCTTTTGGAACTACTGTCTCGTGGACCATGAAAGTATGGTTGCTTCGATCAAAACTATCGATTTTATGACTATTTGATTTACGTATTTCCGATTTCATAAAAGTCATGCATTTTTCTGTGTATATCTTACCAGAAGCTAAAATTGATGCGTGTTGTTTTGCCATGGTTGGAAATAGTGTACCTGTTTTATAATATGTTGATTGGACCAAAGCAGTGATGGGAAGGTTGTGTGGTTCTTTTAATACTGCGTTCATCGACTCCACAAGGTTGGTGGTCATCTGACCCCAACGGCTACCTCCATCAAATGCTTGAATCCAATCTTGTCGCGGTATATTGTCTAACCATTTCAAAGCTTCTAGGTTTACGATGCCAATTTCTCTGCGGTAGTATCGATATGTAGACTCATTGATTGAGTAACCTGTATTGAAATAGCAGACAATGCATTATTGCACTAATTATAAAACTTCATAATTTAATTTTTAATTAATGATAAGAAGTAAGAATTAAATTATTACCCATAGAAATAACCTTGTTCTTCAAAGCATTATCCTTAAATTCCCTTGCAAAATTTTGTGCAATATGTCGGACGCAAAACACATGCTTTGACGGAGGATGTTGCCACCCATTATTCAGATTATTGTAAGCACTTTTGATAGATTCGTGTCTATCTGAAATCAAACAAATGTTGGCTTGTGGAGTGACGTGTGATCTCAAATTTCTCAAATAGAAACTTCAAGCCTCTTTTGTCTCACCTTCCACAAGAGCATAAGCAATTGGAATGATATTGTGTTCTTCTTGTGCAACTTAGCCAATAGATTTCTTATATTGCGTATAACCAGTTCCATCAATTGTACAATTGGTTGGCAAAATTTAAAAAGATTAGCATGGAAGATAAGCCCAAAATAGTCTAGAAAGATTGTCATCACATTTATCAACGTTCATTATAAGCTGGGATGTATATAATATTTTAATAATGGTTCGCTGAGCAACGTTTGCTAACTATAACATGTGGAGTGATTGTAGACTCTTCAAATTGCCATAAGTTTGTTCATTGCCTTATTTTTTCCAACCAAGACTTTCTATACATTATTGTGTAGTATATACAAAGCCATGATGCTGACAATATTGACATTCACTTCTGATGAAAGGTCCATCCTCATAACTTGCATTATACTTGCTTATCATGTTAGAATCGGCTATTGTATGATCTTGTGATAGTGCAGAATTTGTTGCATGTATCAGGCACATTCAATTCCCAATAACCACAATTCATTTTTTTTTTTGCGTTTTGAGCCTACATCTAACAACAATTTGGATGTGAACAATAATATGTACGTTCTAGATTATGATTTGTGCACCACAGGTCATGATTGTTTTAGATGAATACACTTGATTGCATGTACACATTCATCCTTGTTCTCGATTCATTCCAACTTCAAGATTCACCTAATTTGGGACTTTCGTCAATAACATGTGATCAAATTCAGTTGGTTGGTTTCGGTGGATAGATTGATGTTCTCATGTGAATGGTGGGTCGAATACAGGTGGGATGAAGTTATCTTCTGCTTCCATATCTCATCAATATCATCATCGTCAGAATCACCAGTAGATTCATCGAAGTATGTTTCATCATCTCACTATAATACCTAATTATCCTCATTGAATATATATATGACATAAAGTGGAAATCACATTATGACTTGTTGGGAGAGATCGTGATGAAGTTGTGGGAGACATTGTGGACATGTTGAGTTTGTTCATTTTGGCTAGAGTATGGTTCATAGTGTTGTGATGGAGAATATACGTCGGGTTGATAATGGCTAGAGTATGGTTTATAGTGTTGTGATGTGATATAGTTGGGATTATGCATGTTTGAGGTTGATGGTTGATTTGTTGAAGTATGACCACTTTCAACTGTAATGTATAACTCAATGGTGCCAAGTTGTGACCATTGTGCATAAACATCAAACATGAGTTGAACATCTTCGTCATCACAAACCTTCATCAATTCAAATCTGGTTGTATTTTCACCAAAGAAGACAAGGTGTCGATAAACTATATCAGTCATCGTCACGTTGTCGTCGAACTGCAACTTTTTCTTAATGACATTCTTTAGACGAGCAAGGTTGCTGCTAGAATGTACTTTGAATGCCTTTTATAATCACTTACAAATGTTTTCCCTTCAACTCCATCGACAATTGAACCATTGTAATAAACAATACAAATGACTTGTTGAGAAGCCATGATTATGTAATTGATAGAATGTATGATGATGATAGAAGGTATGATGAGATAGGAAGTATTGTGACAACCTAACCCCAAATAATTTATAATAATATATACTAAATTATTGAAGAAAACTTGCGCGATAAAGAAAATCTGTTAAAGAGATAAAATTAATATCTAATTTAGGATATCACATTTCTAAATACACATGTAACTATTCAATTTGTTTTATTATAATACAATATCAGAACTGATTCAACTAGAATTTCTGGATTTATTCCCAAGACTTATCTCGTACTTAAGTTTTCATTAAAAAGTCATTTTATAATAACATAAGTAAATACAATTACAACTCTTAATCCAGTATACCTATCAGAGCGGGGTTTCCCAACTTGAACTTCGGACTCATTATCCTGGTAATACTGCGATTTGCAAACGCAGAGCCAAGCCAGTCAACTACCAACAACGAAGGAGTGAGTTTTTGAAAATCATATTTTATTGTTAAATGAGTAGCAAGAAACGCAAACAATCATAATAGAACCGACATATATTTTACGATATATCAAATATTTAAATTAATGTATCTACTATAACATCAAAGTCATCAAGTAAAATAATCATTCATTATAATATAGCATCATCATCTAATATTTACTTGAAACACATCATCACACAAAACATCACAAGGAATGCAATGTTATGCATTGGCTTAGACTCTACTTCACAATGTGGTACCATTCTAACTTGAGTTCTTGGTTAGGAGGCTGATACTATGCCACATCCCGGTGGAAGACAATTCAAATATGGCCCTGTCTCATATCCCTCAACTCAACCGAGAATTATACGGACAGTCGAAGAGTAACGTGTGTTGCGTGGTAGCTCTGACATTTGAGTGCTACCTCCAGTACTAGGAATTCCCCAACCCGATACCTCCAAGGTCTAACAATCTTGCCTTAAGGCTCAACAGCAGACCGCCACGATCAGGCTCATTCAGTTGTACTTCCCCGGAATCACTAGGCTTGTCAGGCCCTACCTATATGATGACAAAATAATCTCCACTTCACAAATTCACAATATTTATTTTCTCCCCTCGTTGGTATATGATACTCCATTAATACCGTCATCTCAGGCACAAATTGAAATCACAATATTCTCATCACAATTTATAACATCACTATAATTAATCACACATCATCATCATCATCACATAAACTCATCACAATTTATAGAATCACTATCATCAATCATACAACAACACATATATTCATCACAAATTTATCACATCACCATTATTAATCATACATTATCATCATTACATATAATTATCACAACACATCTATTTTTATTATAACATCATTTAAACTCATCTAAGCAAACATATGCATAAAATTAATTCAACAACCAATATCACAATAATATCACACACCACACATTTAAAGAAATTAAATCAAATATCACAATATATTAAATGCCACACATTTAACGAAATTAAATCAAATATCACAATAATATCAAATGCCACACATTCAAACAAATTAAATCAATCAACACCCTACAAATATTTCTATTCTATATTTTAATCTCACAATTTCCATATTTTCACATTAATTAATTTATCCCTCAAAGGGCTACTGCCATACGTAGCGAGCCCCGGATTAATCGTTGGGAAATACGGTTTTCCCGTTCATCTCACAATATATTACACTCATGAATTCAAATGCTCTCTCACCCCTTACCTTATTTCGACGCTTTCACCTATGAATATGATTCGACGCCCAAACAGTCTTTGCTCTTTGACTCTTTGTCCTTCAATCGATCTAACTCGACAGTTTATGGGTAAACGTCAAAAATAAATTATGAGGAGATATTCTAAAAACTAAATTTGAAAATCGGCTAAATAAAATTACCATAAATGAGAAAACCAATCAGTGGATAATATAGCCACTTTTCACACGGTCGTTTTGGCGTTGGTTTCACTCAAATCGGACTTACGGTGAAGGAGAACGATGCAAAATAACGAATTCTACAAACGGAGAAGTCGAGTATTTTAGAGAGAAATTGAGGTTGTTAAAAATCTGAAAAATTATGTTTAATTGATGAGTTAAATGAATGAAATAACATACTCAAATTTGGGCGAAAATGGAGAAAGTTTTCTGCAACATCACCGGTGTCAAACGATAGGGTTATGGTTGTGTTTCCTCTTTGGCTTTACGGCTGTCCTTCCAACTCCCTTCCCTTCTTTTGTTTGTTTTATTTTATTAACAATTAGGGTTCATAGAGCCAAACCCATTGGTCTCTTTATTTATATTTTACTATTATTATTTTTATTTTGTTAAAATAAAACTAATAATTATTTAATCTCCTTTTTAATATTCCTCCAAACACCTTTTAGTTTCCCAAACATTAATAATCAATATAAAAAAAATATATTACTAATAATCAAAACTCTCACATTTAAAATAATCTATACAATTATACTTATTTCTCAAAATACTCACATTATAATAATACCATCATATTAGAAAATGGTCAAAATTATAAAATAAATAAATAACATCAATATTTTATATTAATTTCTAAATCATAATAAATAATATAAATCACAATACCTTACAGTATTTAAAATAAACGAAATCAAACACAATATCATTCTTTCAAGATAATTATTTTAAAAAATTTTAAATAGAAAATATTATATAATTGAAATATACCTTATCTCCATACTTAACATAAGTCAAGCGCACATTAAAATATTATTAATTGGGTTCATGTATATATACGTTAAATGCATAAATCTTTTTCTTAAAATATAATTACACTAAATACTATTTTTAAAATATATATCAAATAAATATAATATGTATTATTTATATCGCTCATGTAATATAACATGTATCAAACTAACACATCATAGAAAGCATTCATATAACAAAAATTAGCTACGAAATTTATCAACATATATTCTAAAATAATATTAGTCATCAAATTAATTATTTAAAATTCTATTTAATTAATAAAGTAGTTTATTATAAAATTTGAGGTGTTACAGGTATGATGAGATAGAAGGTGTGGTGATATAGTGTGATCTAGTTTTCTATTTATAGAAGTTAGTAGGATTGAATAGATCAATTTGATTGGTCCACCTAAAAGTATGAGGATTGATATTTTTCTACTAAACCACAACCGTTGATAAATAAATTTTGATGGTCAAGATTAAAGATTGAATAAATCAATTTGATTGGTCCAACTAAAAGTATGAGGATTGATATTTTTCTACTAAACTACAACCATTGATAAATGAATTTGGATGGTCAATATTAAAGATTTAATAGATCAATATGATTGGTCCAACTAAAAGTATGAGGATTGATATTTTTCAACTAAACCACAACCATTGATAAATGAATTTGGATGGTCAAGATTAAAGATTGAATAGATCAATTTGATTGGTCCAACTAAAAGTATGAGGATTCATCATCAAGCATCCACAGCCATCGATTAAAAGAAATGAGCGGCTGAGATTCATCATCAGGGGATCGTTGCCTGGCCCTGCGACCTCTCAAAGAAGTCGTTTCCTGGCCCTGCGACCTCTCAAAGAAGTCGTTTCCTAGCCCTGCGACCTCTTGAAGGATTCGCAATGTGGGGATGCGACCTCCCACGTGGCTGAATCTGAGGATCGCTTTCTGGCCCTGCGATTTCTTATATAAACACCCCAAACCTACATCAACCAACATCATCAAACACACTTCCTCTATCTTAATCTAAAAGTTACTATCTCCAACTTCTTAAACACACTTTCTCCGATTTCTCAAACACATTTTCTTCAACTTTACTCATGGAATTATCCAAAAATCATAAAGCTGAAAGTTGATACATTCAAACATTTGTAAGTATTTTATATTAATTTCTTATATATTATTAATTTTATATTTTATATTAATGTCTTAAATATAGAATATTTTATATATTATTAATTTTAACATTTTATATTAATGTTTTAATATAGAATATTTTTGTATTATTAATTTATATATTGTTAATTTTATATTTTATATCAATGTCTTATATATAGAATATTTTTTTATAATTATTAATTTATATATTTGTAATTTTATATTTTATATTAATGTCTTATATATAGAATAATTTTTATATATTTAATTTATATAATTGTTTAATTTTATATTTTTATATTAATGTCTTATATATAGAATATTTTATATATATTATTAATTTTAATATATTGTTAATTTTATATTTTATATTAATGCCTTATATATAAATATTTTTTATATTATTAATTTATATATTGTTAATTTTATATTTTATATTATTAATTTCAGAATCCCTCGAATGATAAACTAAAATGTCATGGTCATGCCAATAAAAAACCGAACCAAGCCATATTACCGTATTTGCAACAAGCTGGATTTGGTGAAGTGATCAAACTAGGAAACTACAAGATCGATGTCGGTTTGATTACTGTTATGGTTGAAAGGTGAAGACCAGAAACTCATATTTTTCATCTCCCGGTAGGTGAGTGCACAATAACTTTAGAAGACGTATACTATATTTTAGGATTAAATGTGTCTGGTATTCCTGTTAGCGGTCAAAAGAGTATCTAAGACATAACGAAGTTTTGAGAAAGGTAATTGTGTAGGTAGATATTAGATAATGGATGGTCATGAAGTGTCTTCCCTATACCTTTTAGTGGGCTAGTTTTTAGGTGCATGTTAGGTATATCCGAAACATAAATGGCACCACTAAGGGATAAACATAAAAACCTGCTAATATAGGTATATCCGGTTTTCTATTATTACATCATATACCCAAAAATTTGGTAATTATACATATGCCCAATACATTAGAAAATCGGATTTCAAATTAATAATTATTTTAACATTTTATCACTTCATCTCTCTTCATGTTTTTCTCTATGCCCTAAAACTATTTTTCTCTACACTCTAGTAATCTTTAATCTATCCTTGAAACAACTTAAAACATATTTCTCTTTATTTTCTTGACATTTTGTCTTTTTCCTTTCTTGAATCAGTTTTTTATTTTCATTTATCTACACATCTCCTCTCCCAATCTCTTGATATTAGTTATGAGTTGATGAATAAAAGCAAAGAATTCCATCTTGCGAGTAAGTTTGACGCAATATGTGAATTTTCGTTCCATTCGTTTCACTAGTGTGTTTGATTTAAGTATGGAAAACACTTAGTATTTGATATAAATTTGTGAGTACTGAAGATGCACTTTTCTGTGGAAGATTTATTTTATGACATAAAAAATAAAAGTGACTTCCAACCAGACAAGGAATGAAGTAGCATGTGTATGAAAGAAAATTGTAGATCTTTAATTTCTACGACATAATTATAAAACATTTTAACAAGAGGAAATCTTAGTTGATAAAATATGATTATGAAAAAAGGCTTTTTAATTAATGATTTATTGGTACAAGAGGAAGTTTTTTGTTTTTTTTACAAAGCCAAGAGAACTAGTTAAGTCCATCTGTAAGTTGAAGTTTCATATAAAGATTCACATCAAGAAAAACTATCATAATTATAAGAACTAGAAAATATGATTCTATATAAAAATATAATAATGGCATACCTTCTTTCATAATATGATAAAGGTAGAGACAATAATTAATTTTCATATTCAATTTTATCTCTTTCGGTCCTTCTTTCTTGTGATTCATTCTTAATGGTTATAAGGAGAATAAACATGGTAGAAGACATAATCCTAACATCCATCATCAATAATAATTAACTCATATTCATTTATTCTCTATTTCGGTCCTGTCTTTCTTGTGATCATTTCTTAATGGTTATAAGGAGATAAATCTTTATGGTAGAGACATAACCCTAAAAGTCACATCAAATAACTCCCACAGTTACTGATATTTATAAAGTCACTTGCACATTCCCATATTTATTAATTAACACACTACGCGAAAAACGCATATTACAGCGTTTTTTTTAAGCCATTTACAGCGCTTTCAAAAAAAATAAGCGCTGTGAAACGAGCGCTGTAAATGATACAACAACGCTTTTAAAAAAGCGGCTATAAAACATGTAAATACAACGCGCGCTTGTTATGCACATTTTACAGCGCTTCTTCACAAAAAGCGATGTAATATGCACCCCATTATATGAGTATGGGTGTGATTTACAGCGCTTCTCTCAAAAAAGCGCTCTAAAATGCCCAACCATAATTTCGTATATGGGTGGACATATTACAGCGCTTTCTCAAAAAAGCGCTGTAATATGCCCAACCATAATTTCATATATGGGTGGGCATATTACAACGCTTTCTCACAAAAGCGCTGTAATATGCCCACCCATAATTTCATATATGGGTGGGCATTTTACAGCGCTTTTTGAGAAAGCGCTGTAAAATGCACACCCATAAATTCATATATGGGTGTGCATATTACAGGCTTTCTCAAAAAAGCGCTGTAAAAGGCCCACCCATAATTTTCAATTATGGTCTGCATTTTACAGCGCTTTCTGTACATTCTTACAGCGCTTCTCACGAAAGCGCTGTAAAAGGTGCACCTTAAAGCGCTTTAGAACAACATTTTACAACGCTTTTTAAATAAAGCGCTGTAAAATGTGTTTTTTTTTAAACGTGTAAATTAATTATTTGAAGATGAAAAGCGCTTTTTAGCTTTTATGCATTTTTTTTAAAAAGCGCTGTCTTTTTTATCTTGTATCCAAAATTATTTTGCATTCAAAATCACTTCCACAATCAGTGCACACAACAACAAAACATATTCAAATACCATATTACAGTTCATCACTATGCAGTAAGAAAGAAATCAGAACTCTGTAACTTTATTAACATAACTATGGAAACCTGTAACCTTGTAATTTCACAACCTAAGTAACTACATTCAAGATACATAATAGCAACGTAATTGTACAACCTAATTAACACATTCCAGATACTTATATAATATATAACTATTTACAACCTAAACTACATTCAGCACATCTATATTCATGTTCATATAATTGAGGGTCCTATGATATCCTTACGATATAAAATAACAGAATATACATCAATCCTGCACTAGCTACCATGATAAATATGCAGATCCTTGCCCGACACAAGCTATTCCCAGAAATATAAATATTTTTCAAGTCAAGCACGTACTGACGACCCCAGCTTCTTTAATTCATCAGTCTTCCAGAATAGATGGACAGGAATTGCAAAGTACTGCAATATAAAAATTGACATATATTATTATAAGTGAGTTCAAATATATAGATAATTTATATAATGAAAATCATATAATGCAAATACCCGTACCGTTTTTGGGATAAATAGTTTTTATCCTTCTCAACAATCCTCCTTCATTGAATCTCATATGAGTACTATGTTACGAGGCACTATTATCTGAACCATGTAATGTTATTAGACACACCACCTCTTTGAGCTCGATTTTTAACTACATTAAATGTGATTATTAGAGCAGAACACACATATATATATAATATATTATATACGGTAAGAAACAATTAATATTACTTACATGTCCGATGCATACGTTGTTATTCGGGTGATTGCTGTAGATTGCCGTGCACGGGATCTCAAATAAGTATACGTAACTTCAGAGACCGGGGCAGATTGCAAATAGCACCCAAAGTGCCCTACGAACAACAAAAATTGGTTTAAGCAATTTTGTTTATAGACAAACTAATAAATTAAATGTCTCATCATTTAAAAAGATAAAATTACGTACCTGAATTATTATTGGTGCCAAGAACAATTTATCCACTTTCTTTATTTCCTAAAAACATATCTACAATGTAGCTTTTTTACATTCTCTGGTCGAGTTTCCACATCGACTCTATGTGGAGACAAG
>PGTU02016937.1:0-23488 GCA_002896215.2 Cicer echinospermum | reverse complement strand
GACCGACTCTATTATTATTTAATCGAGGGCTTAATTAATTTGCAACAGGTTAGAGGCGAAGATGGTACCATGAGATGGAGAAAGGTTGAAGTGTATCCTGAAGAGCATATAAAGATTCCGAAATTACCTGAGATAAAAG
This sequence comes from Cicer echinospermum, assembly GCA_002896215.2. Lineage (NCBI taxonomy): Eukaryota > Viridiplantae > Streptophyta > Magnoliopsida > Fabales > Fabaceae > Cicer > Cicer echinospermum. Next base: position 23,349 of record PGTU02016937.1, on the reverse strand, counting down.
AATCATTATATGACAATTATTTTAATGAGTATGTAACAAGTATTCTAAATGCAAGAACACCACAAGACAAGCCCCTTTGGGAAATTCATCTTTTCAAGTATCCAACAAGCAAGGCTGCTACAACTGCAATATTCAAACTTCATCATGCGATTGGAGATGGTTATTCTTTGATGAGTGCTCTTCTTTCTTGTCTCAATAGAGCTGACGATCCTTCTCTTCCCTTGTCTTTTCCTTCTAGACAACAATCACATTCAAAATATGCACAAAAAAGTTTATTTCAAAAAATATGTTTAACTACGTCCTACTTTTTTGGGTCCATATTAGATTTTGGATCAAGCATAATCCAGACAAGAATTATTGAAGATGACATAACACCCATAAGGTCAGGGTATGAAGGAACTGAATTACAACCTTTTGCCCTGTCAGAAATAGTATTATCTCTTGATCAAATCAAAGCAACCAAATCAAAGCTTGGAGTGGTAAGATTAGCTATATATTTGATCAATTAAGCTAGATTATAAAATTACCAAATACTTGATTTTCATCCTTAACTACAAAAAAATAAATAAAAATACTTGTATAGATCTACAAAATAAAAATTATGTGCTTTTACTCTTGATTAGGGTGGGTATATGTCTGGATACATGAGACTAGGGTAGAAGTACATATAAGTCCAACATTACTTAAGTTTAATTTGATAAAAAAAATTAAAGTGTAAGTCTAACCTATTATCTATTATAGACTTGTTTTTTAAATTTGATACAACATTTTTGAAAGTCTAATATGATCTTTTAGTTTGTTAGGATTTATTTTATTCTAATAAATAATTTAAACAATTTTTATATATACCAACAAACTAATATGCCAATGATAATCTAACTTTACATTTTTTAAAATTTAGTTTTATATTACATCTTATTTAAATTATTTATGTTTTATAGTAATATCTTTTAATTATGTTAAAAATTGATATAGACTAATATGTCTAACTACGTATAATAATTATTGTTAGAGTAATGTTATTGAAACACAAATTTAATAATGTATATTGAAACACAAATACAAAATGTGAATATGTCATCTTATGTATTTTATATGGTATTATATTTTTGTCCTATTTTGTATCAAATATTATGTTCCAATAACTTCACTGTTATTATTATTCTCATAATTAAAAAGGTTTTTTTAATATGTAATTTGATATTTTTAAATAAATAAACTTATGAAAAGATATTGACTTTGTCTATTTTAAAAAAATTACGAACCTGACCCAAAATGGACTTATGATCTAACTTACAAGAAATCCATGCGAGGTAGATAGATTAAAAAAATTGATTTTAGTTAATACAAAAAATGGTTATACAAAATTGTATTTTTTTACTCTTGTTACGTGTCGAACTAGAATAAAAGTAGACTATCTTATAAAATAACATAAAAATGATCACTTTTATAGCGTTGAAAATCAAAATTGTAATTGTCAATAATGCGAATAAAAAATATATTTAATACTTGATTATATTATTGGATAATGATAATAAAAAAGTTATATAATTGGATAAAGCTTGGTTAATTTTGTAGACTATAAACGATTTGGTTACTGGGATAATATTCTATGGAATTAGGCTTTACATGGAAGAGAAGGATGAGAAGACAAAATGTTCAAATTCAAAATCTGTGATATTACTCAACACAAGAAATGTTAGTGGTTATAAATCATTGAAGGAAATGCAAAAACCAAAGTCCGAAGGTGGTCTTTGGGGGAATCAATTTTCTATGTTACAAATATCAATACCTAAACTAACCCAATCAAGAATTTCCAACCCTCTTGAGTTTGTTTGGGAATCCAGTAAATTAATCAAAAAGAAGAGATATTCTTTCGGTGTTTATCTCATGGCTTTGCTTATGGATTTGGAGAGGAAATTAAGAGGGCCTGAGGTATGTCATACACTTCATTTACTTACGTATTCTAATTTCTAAAAAATAATAACTTTAGTATCTTTCTTATATTTTTTCTCTCTAAAAGAATAATTCTTAAATTATTTGTTGAAAAAAATGAAAATGAAAAAATCAAATCAAATTAAAACTGCTTAAATGAGAATCTACTTTCGCTAAGTTTATTTTTTAAAAAAATTATTTTTCAGTAATTGAAGATTTTTAGCAAATTTATGTTTGTTTCTGTATGTTTGTAGTCCAAAAATAATTTAAAGAATTTTTTGAAACACTAAGTATTCGGAAATTTTAAAATTTCATAATACAAATTTGTATTATGATATTATTTTTAAATTTTTGAAATTGCAAATTTCGGAATTTATGAAATATATTTATGTTCTAAAAAACTTACACAAAGTTTAAATTTTTTACATATATATTTTACAGAATTTTTTTTTTAAAATTCAAGTTGAATTTAGTGAAAAGTAAAAATGAAATAAATATTTTGTATAAAATGTGAAAATAAAATATAAATGTGGAATACATAGTAAAATATTCAATTTATTTTTATAGCTAAACTATCCAACTAATTTTTATTTATGAGATGAAAGATAAAAAAACAGGAAATTTTAGTTAATTTGGAGCTTGATAATTTGATATAAAAATAATGTTGTGTATTTGATTGGATTGGTGTTTCAGGCTGTAGCTAAAGTAATCTTCAAGTCAGCTTTTAACTCAAGTACTCTTATCACAAACATAATAGGGCCAATAGAGAAGACAGCTGTGGAAAATAATCCAGTAAATGGAATATATTTCACTGTCATGGGTGGACCTGAGGTATTTTTGTTTTCATTCTTTTTTTTCATAAACAAAATCATGGATGAATGAACATGTTTCTGTCTAAATTTTAAAATTTTTTGAACACTATATTTGCATTTCTGTAATAGAGGCCGAACCCACATCCTAAGATTGAACTATATATTATTATACAATTATTCTATCAAATTGATCATGAACATTCAAATAGACCTTTAGTATTCTATTTTTTTTTATTGATAAAAAAATTAAAAAGATAACACAACGTTTGAATCCGATGTAAAAAAGATTTTAAAACTCATCCTTTCAGTTATTTTCTTTTCTTTATTCGTGTTTTGCTCTGGCTTGACATTTTCTTGTAGACTTTTTTTTTTAATTTTTAATTTTTAATTTTCTGGAATATGTTTTTATTTTAACTAAATAAAATATATTTTTGATCGCAAACACTTTCCAATATATTTGGATAATATAATATTAAATCAGAATAGTAAATATTCTGTTTGGTTTGGTGTCTGAATAAAAAGAATTTGAACTAATTAAAAATAGTTAGCATGATTTGGTTTTATTTTTGCAATTTATTTCTCACAAAATTTAAACCAAAACAAAGTGATAAAGATTTAATTGGTTTGTTTCGGTTCGATTCAATTGGAACGACAATTTTAAAAAATCTAAAAAAATATTAAGTTTCATTTATTTTATAAAAATATTCTATTTTCATTTCTAGTATTTCAGTATATATAATAATTATTTACTTTTCAAAAATATTTCTTCGACATAAACGCAAACACATATTTAAAAAAGTAAAAATATAAAATATTTTGATATATATTATATATGATAATATTATTAAAAATATGTGGAATATGATATATTTTGTCCGATAACATGAATATAATGTGAATAAATTAACAATAATAATAAAATATATTATTTATTTGAGTCTTGGATGATCATTTGGAAAAAACTTAAAATTAATACAAAGAATTAATAGAAGTCGTGTTTATGACTTGGTTCAGTTAAAACTGCGATCATAAAAAGAAAATGAATAATAATAATAATAATAATTTGATTGATTTAGATAACATTTTCAAATTTATTAGATTGTTGATTTGATTGTTACACCCTAGATAATATATTATAGTTTGAGTTCTAAGCCACTTAATTAGTGTTGTATGAGATTTTGAATTAGACTTCAATCAATCAATGGTGATCACATCATTTATGATGTTTATCTTTTTAAGCTACTTTGATGATAGGTTGTTATATTTTTATTTGATAGATGTCTGCTGTTTATCTAATTGGCTAGTTGGGCAATTATATTTTTGTTTGACACATCTTGTGATCATAACTCTTTTATATATAATATAGTTTGGTTGCTTAAGAAATATTTACTTGTTGTGTGTGGTTGCAGAATTTATTCATTTCACTTATTAGCTATGTGGATATATTAAGAATCACCTTGAAAACTCTAAAGGGATTCATAGATGAACAAAAATTAAAGTTGTGCATTGAGAAAGCAGCTGAAGTCATATTCAAAGCGGCTATGGATATTTCCGAGATACCCACCACAAATTAACTGAGACATTCATATACTACTTTTTTTTTTTACTTCCAGTACTTGTATTACATACAAATAAATAAATAGGTTTAGATGTACTTATTATTTTAGTTCATAAAATTTCAAAATAAAGAAATGTAGTCCCTCGAAACTTTTTACATCACTTAATTTGATACTTACTTTTAGTGATTTATTGTTGAACAATGAGTTAGCTAATCACATGATTGTATGCCAATGCACATGAGAATTAATTCTTATTATTTTATTTTATATCATTAAAGTATTGTTTACTTTCCAAGAAAAAAGTATTACCGTATACAATGAGGAGCTTGAGAATTGCTATCTTGCTCAAAGCCTCGAGTTTCTATAGTGCGATTTCATTGGATTATAACTACATTAAATTAAATAATAATTATATAAATAATTAATATATTAAATGATTATTATATATAAGATTATATGTTATAATATTAAATTTATATCATTTTTCAATTAAAAAATTAATAAATTAAATAAAAATTATTGAATTTAAAGTTGTAGGATCAAATTGGTAAATTTGATGAAACAAGGAACAGTTATTTAAAATTAAAAAATTATTACACTTTTTTATTATTTAAATTTTAATTGATTGTGTGTGTAAGAAAAAATTTGTCATATAGAGTAGGCGCCGTTGAATTGAATATTAACTTCAAAATTTAGAATATAGAACTAGGGTAAGGTAAAAATCAAACAAAGTGTGAATTTTATGAATATGGTTATTTACTTCGCTTTGATTAATTATGGTTGAAAACTTAATTATTAAATATATAATATAATAAAATAATCATTTGAGTCATGTTTTATATAACTCATTTTACATTGTTATTTTTCTCTATATTTTTTTCTCGCGATTAATGAATATGCTTAATCGGATATAGAACAATTTTAAATATTAGTGGCCACAAAAGAATAAAGTTGAGAGTTCATTTATCTTTTAACATTTATTTAAAATGTGGAAAAAATATTATCAATTTGAAATTTTCAGCAAATTAATTAATTATATTTTTTACTATGAAATCACCACGTAGCTAGAGTTGTAGTTGTAGGGGTGTGTTTGTAGAAGAAAGAGGGTGGGGTAAGCATTCCCCAGTATTTTTCATTGCTTGGTGGGCCCGCGTTGCTCCAATCCATTCCTCTTTCCCCGACCCGAACCTAGAGTCAGACTCACCACGTAGCTACACTTTAATGACGCCGCAGTAACACCGACGGAGGAGACACTACCGGCGGCGGAGTCCACATCGCAGAGAGCGTAAAGATGGAGTTGACAATCACACAACCTGATGATTGGCATCTTCATCTTCGTGACGGTGCTCTTCTTGAAGCTGTAACCCCTCACAGCGCAAAACATTTTGGAAGAGCTATAGTTATGCCAAATCTGAAACCACCTATCACTACCACAGCTTCCGCTATTTCTTATCGTGAATCTATTTTGAAAGCAATACCTAAAACTTCCAATTTCACCCCTCTCATGACACTTTATCTCACTGATGTTACATCACCTCACGAGATTCAACTTGCAAGTGAGTCAACCACACAACTACTCACATGTTTATTTAATTTTTGTGTCTATTTTATATATGTAATTTTCCTCTCAATTAAGTTAGATTTATTTTTACTTAGTATTTTTGTGTTTATAATGTTATAAGATATATGCAAAAGTATATTAGGATTAGGTTATTACATTACTTGATACTGCTGCTAATTGCATTGACAGAAAAAAGTGGATTTGTTTATGGTGTGAAGTTATATCCTGCTGGTGCTACAACGAATTCCCAAGATGGTGTTACAGATATTTTTGGAAACTGTTATTCTGTTCTTGAGGAAATGGTTGAGCAAGGTTTACCATTATTGGTAATCTGTTACTTTTACTTTTGTTTCTGTATATTTAATGTCCCTCTTCCCCAATACAGTATTTTATTTGTTTATGGGAGAGACTATATTTAATGTTCTTATACTCATGTATAAAAATGCAATTCATGTTTTATGTTGCCATGCTTTATCTAATTGAAGATTCTAGATTCTGAATTCTTATCAAAAGTTAAATTGTTCATGAAATAATTATTACACCTTCGTAAAAGAATTTATGTTTTTGGATACCAAATTCAGAGCTTATCAACAGTGAAATTATCTACAAACACTTCAATACTTGACAATGAGCCTAGCGAATCATATGGCAAGCCATGTGTGGCCCATTGACGGGTTTTTTTCCCTCTCTTTTTAATACATAAAGTACTCAAGTTTTTGTTGTGCTGTTTTATATGTGAATCAGTATACATGACAGGTTCATGGAGAAGTTACCAATACAGAAGTTGATATTTTTGACCGGGAAAAGGTCTTTATTGAAACAATTTTAGAGCCTTTAATTCAAAGGCTTCCGCAGTTGAAGGTTGTGATGGAGCATATTACTACCATGGATGCTGTTAAATTTGTAGAGTCTTGCAAAGAAGGTATTTTAGTAAATTACTTGGGAGAGCTTTTGTGTCGTTCTTTTGTACTGTAGTTTAGTTATTAAATCCTTCTAACAATTTGCTATCTTTGTAAGGTTATGTAGCAGCAACTGTTACACCTCAACATATTCTTCTCAATCGCAATGCTTTGTTCCAAGGTGGCTTACAGCCTCACAATTTCTGTCTTCCCGTGCTTAAAAGAGAGATCCACAGTATGTTACTTTGTTTCTCTTCCCGTATTGTCCAGAGAGTTTCAACACCTTTTAGGTGTTAGATCAAATTTTTTTGTTTAGATTTTGAAATAATGGCTGTCAAAAGAATGAAAGAATTGATTTAGAATGTATGGATTTTATAATATTCTTGTGGTGTGACATTGTCTTCAGTAAATTTATCAGATATGTGATTGATCCGACTTGCATGGTAAAAGAGATATTTGTTTTCAGTGCATCTTAAGGCCTTTGAAATTTGAAAATTATTATACTTTTATAAATTTTAATTTTTCTGCAAGAGTACACGGTCCCACACGCTACTAATTCCTAAGTTTGGTTGGGAAAATGTCGTTAGGGAACACCGACATTCATTTTAGACAAATATTTTAGTATTTTACAAAACTGTACTTCCCGGTTATCTTACAGACTTACAGTTAGCTAATTCCTTATGTCTCTTATTTAGGACAGGCTATTGTTGCAGCTATCACTAGTGGAAGTAAACGATTTTTCCTTGGAACCGATAGTGCTCCACATGATAGGCGTAAAAAGGAATGTTCTTGTGGATGTGCTGGCATATACAACTCCCCAGTTGCTCTATCGCTATATGCTAAGGTTTTTGAAGAGGTAACACTTTTATCACAGTTTTATATTAAATTAAAAATGTCAATGTCTGTATTTGTGTATTCATTTCACAATTGTGCATATGGGTGGATTTCAGAAGAAGGGGAGATTTATTTCATTTAATTGCAATATGCTTGAGTTTCTCTGAGATTAATTTGAATTATTCTTTTGTGATAGAAATTAAAATACTATTTCCAAAAGGTTTATAGAATAAACACACATATCTAATGTTAATTGTGGTGGTGATGTCTAGTAGTAATAGTACAGCGTGTTGGTAATTATTCACATACATTTCTCATGCACGTTTTAAGATATGATAAACTGCTTATCTGAGTATTGATGGTATGTTTCTTTATGGAATTTTTTTCCTTCATATTTTGCTTGCTTCCCTTGGAAAGTTGTGGAGTTTAATGTTTTATGAAATTGTTCCCTGTTTTAGGCTGGTGCACTTGACAAGCTTGAGGCTTTTACAAGTTTTAATGGACCCGACTTCTATGGTATCCCCAGAAACAAGTCAAAGATAAAACTGAGGAAATCTCCTTGGAAAGTACCTGAGTGTTTTTCATTTCCATTTGGAGATATTATTCCCATGTTTGCCGGTGAAACACTTGAATGGGAGGCAATGCTTGTTTGACTGGTCTCCAACTCTCCGCAGTTTGTTCGTTAGGTACCATTTATTGGAGTCTGTTACTCTAGTTAGTTGCCTTGATTACTGAACCTGATAGCTTGTATCTATCAACTGGTCGCATCTTAGTTTCAGTTTAACTTTGAACTGGCATTGTCCTATTGAAAGTTTGGTTATTTGAGCTTAAAGTAACTGACTGTTGAAATGGAATTTTAAAATTTATGGTGGGCATCAGAGAATCAGAACTATGTTCCAGCAATTTTGTTGTTTTAAAATTATAAGTATCAGTTTGTAATAAAATTTTACTCATTGTTCCTCATTTCTATATCCTTGGGTCCTCGCAAGTCATGCTTTCACGTTGCCTATGGAACAGTATAAAATTAAATATAAATAACAACAAAAATCGATGATATTTTTTGATCTCACCCTATTCTGTCATTTAGATTGGATGCTTATAGATCGAAGAAATTTCACTTAGAACACACCACCACCACCACCCCAAATGGGTGCTTTTCGCTTTTAATTCATCTGTTAATTCTTTCGTTTGTTCACTTCAGGTCGCATATATGTTGAAATCTTTTGCACACTAATGTTTACATTAGGGAATATGACAGAATTGCAAACGAGCTGTAATATGTAATAACAGGATCATCAATGTATCTCTATCGTATAACTCTTGGGTGATTAGAAGTTGGTAAAGATATCTAATGCTGCTTACCTCAAGGTTTCTGCAGTACTGTCAAGCCTAAAACAAAAACAATTTAGAGCTGAAACTAAAACACTAGCATTGTGTTAATACCAGGGAGAGAAATAAAGAGAACCACTGATACAGTGATTACAATACAAGTTTCAGTTAATGTGCATGATGTGATAAGTTTGACTAGGCACGTAACCATGTGCACATTTTACCTTCATGTGCATGATTGAAATTGTTGAATAGACACCAACCATTGCTGCACAATAATAAGTATGCAAGCTCGTTGTCTTAGACATGATACATTTTGTTCAAATTCTTTCATACATCTATGAAATATAGGTGCACCATATGTTGAATCAATTAGTTGAGATCTGTGAATTTTGCATATATGACTTTTTGTAGAACAAGTTTTTTTCTTCTTTATTTTTTTAAACAAGAAAGTATGGTAAGTTGAATATTGGGGGCACACTAGAGTTTAATAGGTTATTCTTCACCAACTAGACCAACCTTGCTTTGTCTGTAGTATTTTTTATATTGATTGTATAATTTTTATCATATAAAAATTCTTATTTTGGTCTGGTTATAAATTGCATAGTAGGCGCTTTTATAGGTGATGGTTTTTTTGAATATTTTGACTATCCTATTAAAGGAAGAACAATCTACAAATTTTATGTTCATTGATTGGCTTTTTATATAAACAGTTAAATAAAGCATATCTGATTATGTTATAAGGTTAATTTTCTAACAATAGATAAAAATAAATCATTTCGTATAAATATTAAAATGTTTTCATAATCATCTCAAGATTTTATGATAATTGTTGAAAACAGTCTTTATGGACCACGTAAATTAAAAATATTAAATCATTTTTATATAATTAATCATTTTCGTACTAATATTAAATATTATTTAAAATCATATGATACATATAAATTGTTTAAAACCATGGATCAAAATTATGGTCGAAAATGTTTGAGAGATTATTGTTTGAAGAAAAAATTTAGAATGACTGAAAACAAAAATATAATATATTTATAAGGACAAAAAACTTATGTAACCGTTAAATATACCCTATATATGAGTTAGTGGGATTTAGATCCTCTAGAGTGACTAAGTATAAAGTGAGAAAATCAAGAGATATTATTATTATTATTATTATAACAAACTTACATTTGATTAGAATGCATCTACAATATCTACCATTTGATTTGTTATTTGATGATTGATATCACTTATTTTATTCTCTAAAGGTGAGGTCTCACTTTATAAGAGTCACATGTGAGTTAATGTACCACTTTGTAGTACTTTTTTTTTTCTTTTTAATTTAACTGTATGTCCATCTATTTTTACCAGTTACGAAATTGATTTTCATATTTTAAAATTCAATAGTTTGGGTTCCTCCTTCATATTTTGAACTAAAAAATGATGAAGTGACATATATAAATGATGTGGCATACAATCTATAGAATCACATTAGTTATTCATGTATCCTTAATTAAATTATAAAAATGAATAATTTTTTAAGGTGAACCTGAAGTATTTTAGAGAGTTTTATTTTAATTTTATGAGTTTTAATCATTCTATATCTCATATTCATATGTCACATTGTCATTTTTTAATTAAAAAATCATAACTAGGATCATAATGAATTTTTAAATAAGAAGATCAATTTCGTAATTGATTTAAAATAGACAAACTAAAACAGTAATTAAATCATTTTTTGAGTTCTACGGTGGACCATATTTATAAGTGGTCACCAAAAATTAATACTTAAAAAATCATCGAAATTTTTGACGACGATCGACAATTCTCTTCAGAAATAACTCACAACTCTCCTCGTTTTTAAACAAGATGATGACTTAATTGATATTTATTTAATACGAAGTACCAATTTATTTTTATTTTTTATTTTTATCAAATCTATATGTTTCAATCATGAAAATAAAAACAAATCATTAATCATTGAAGTTTTAAACAATTTAATTTATTTATTTGGGTCTAAACCACTTGTAGTATTTATATTGCATATTTTGCTTATTAGAAAAAAAAAGTGCAAGTGCTCTAGCCTATAAAGGTTGAAAGACGAGTCTAACAAATCTAGAGCTTGCCTTTCAAAGAGAACAAACAATTATTCCACGTCTACGAGAGAGTAATGTTTTCTCTTTATTAGATCCTTATCCCGAAAACATACCACACAATAAAAGAGTATTATCTTAATGTTGTACCATGATATATTTTCATGAAAAAACATATTTATTTAATTATCTATATATCTATTTATAGACATTAATATAGGTAAGACGTCTATTCTCTAGACTCTACCAGATGCAATAACTCAACCTCTCAAAATATGATCAAAGGGTGGACCTTTCGCTAAACTATTGTGAGAGATTAGTTCCTTTTGTTAAATTAAATTTATTTATGTAGGTTTTAATTAGTACTGTTCTATAATAACAAGTTATTTTAAAAGAGTTTTGCTGTGAAATTCATATACATACAAAAAAGTAGGGTATTGTAAATTTGAATTATTTCACTCTAATATATCAAATATCTTTTATAGTTTATTCATTTGTGTATATTTATTATTATTATTATTATTAATTATTATTAGAGAAAGATATATTTTTAGACTGTTTTTAAATATACTTTTGTTATAATAAAGTAATAGAAACACTTTTTTTTTATCCAAAATTATGCTTCTAAATATATACCCAATACATATATAAATAAAGGAAAAATACAATTATATCGAATTGATTAAAAAAACCTTTATAATTTGAAATTATGCCTTTCACATTATATAGTTTTAATTTAGCCTTTCACTTTATATAGCCGCTTACAATTTGTAGTTATGTAATGCTTTTTTATTTTTTATTTTATTTTTATAAGCTAGTTACTGTAATGGTTGTTAATTATATATGTTACAACTTTGAATATCACGCCCTTCACAAAGCTTTTAGTTAAAAAAATCTCTTTCACAAAGTAATATCCCAATAAATTGAGCATTGAAACCAATGAAGGGGAAGCACAAGAGAAACGCTCTCACCATAAATGAAATCATCTTCTTATGTGTTTTAATATTACTGCCTTGCTTATTAATAACAGGAAAATTACGAAATTTGTCATGAATTTCCATCCTCGCAGTCCAAACTTAACTCAATCTCTCTATTTTATCTTTTATTCCATTTTCAGATTTCTTATGGATGATAATTTATTTCATATAGATTCGTATGTAAATTTTTATATAAATTTAAATCATTTGATATGTTATTGATTCGAATTGGACCTAAGACAATGCTGACTTTGTGGATTGCACTGAATTTTTTGGCGAATGGGTGATATCTGCAAACACTTCGACGCTCAATTAAGTATTGATTCGAAGAGTAAGATGTATAAGATGAAAAAAAATTGTGTGCATTCTCTGATGTCGAAGGCACTCTATATATAAGTGCGAGTCCGAACCCAGAGGGAGATAGACACAAAAAAGGACATTATTATGAGTGGATTAGGAGGGATGCCCGTTTTAAAACTGTAACGATTACGTTCAGCAGTTAGGGTAAGTAACCTTAAGGACTGACCCATCTAAAAGAAGCGAGACAAACTATAATTAATATAATTAATATATTCAAAAGACAAAAATTTCATTTAAAGAGAAAACTAATATCTTTCAACAAATTAACTTTCCATACATACACGGGCATGGATCAAACCCAAAACTATCAATTTTGAAGGGATCACTTTGTGTTTTTCTTTTTGAATTAATATGATTTTAACAACCATCTCTATTAATTAGTTGATTCCTATACCGTCCCAATTTTTCTTTTTTTGAAACACGGAATAGTATGTTGTATTTTGTTCTTTTACAAAAGTTTTGGAAAAAGTAAGATGCATCTAAAACCCCCATAAATCAGTTCCCATTTCAAATCCCCCAACTTAGGCTGTATAATTTCCTCATCACTTGTTGATTCATTCACAAACCTTTTCAATCTCTCACTCACTTTCGTCCCTCCAAATTGAAGACAACGTTCACCAACCTGCATAAATATACCACGATCAAATTAAATTAAAGAGATAAAAAATATATATATACAAATTAAGGAAGTACTAATCAATTGAGTAATTCACAATCAACAAACATCTCATTTAGTTTTAAATATACGAAAAATTAAGTCAATAAAAATTACTCATGTCCTTATATATAAACAAAGTTAATCAACAAATACATAAATAACTTTTTTTTTACTTCAAACCGCATAAACTAAAAATTAACATGGATATATACCTTAGCATGCACAACATGAACGAGTAGTAAATCTCCAAAGGTTGATGAATTGACACTCTTGACCTCTACATTCTCTTCATGCAATACACGTATGATTCATATAAAATGAACCGGTTATCTAATCCACATGTGAAAACAAATTGTAAAGAAGAACCAATTTCGTGAATCTCAAAACGTGGTAATTTTGGTGCACCAATGAAGCAATCACGAGATCTTTTCTTCTTTCTCAATAACATCTCTTTCTTCTCTTTATCCATTTCACTTTTGCTTCTAAATTCTTTATGTAGTTTATCGCTCATCAACTTGCTCCGGTAATGACAACACTTCCTAAAGTATACATAATCACATCAAATTTGCATTGCTCAAATTAATCCTAAAAGATATATCTACACCGTACGTAAAGAATAAATCCATGATTTTTGTGTATTTTTCTTCCAATTTTACCTAATTTAAACTACTAATTTACTTATAATTATATCCTTCTTTATTTAATTAAATAACTAAAATTTTAAAACATCTATACTTCAATATAAAATGATATCAAGTTTTTTTAATAAAAAATATTTAATTCTAATATTGTTGCAAAAATTTTAATTTCAATTTTATTCTTTTTTATCAAAAAAATCGGACGTGAATACTTCTACGATCTAGACTACAGTATAAAAATTTCTTATGTTGCTGAAATTGCAACACGAGGCTGCATTAGCACACTTTACTTTAATGTTTAAATATCAAAATCGCAATTCACGACATGATGTAACCGTTATTGTCATCACTATTTAAAATCTTTATTTTAATAAAAAATTAAATGGCTAAACAAAGAAATAACTCACACACTATATAATTATATTTAAAGTAATATATATTATTGGATGGGTGCATGAAATAACTAGGGTGAAAATATTAGAAATGAAGAGAGAGAGAGAGAGAGAGAGAGAAAAACCTTGGGGTTATAATTAGGGAGAAGAGAGTTGAGTTTGGAGTAGAGGATTTTCATCTTATTTCTTCTATCTCTCTCAACAATCCTTCTTTCAACTTTGGTTGTAGAGCTAGTAGGTTGATCACTTCCCATTTGATTAATATAAATTAATGTTTAAATTTCTAAGATGAGCTTAAGCTAATTTAAGATAAACTAATTTTTAATTAGGAGAGCTAGCTATAGGATGAAATTGTGAATTTTGTGTTTGTGCATGTGGGTGTGTATAATAATATATAGGAAAGGAAAGGAATGAATTAAAGTGGAGTGTGATGGGAGTGATTAATTTATTGTAAGCGAAGGAAAGAAGCGATGAAAATGCCAATGGAAAGTTGGAAACGTCACTTGGGAGACGTCATCTTCTCAAACTTCAAATACGCATGTGTTTTTTTATTTTACCATAATTACAGCTTTATTTTCACCCATTTTTTATACTTTAATTATAATTTTAAATATTTATTTTCACTAATTTATAAACTTAGTTTTCTATTTTAAAGTTAATATTTTATTTATTTTTTAAAATTTTGAACTAAAAAATGATAAATTAATATATTTTAAATGGTATGAGATCAATTTCATAATTTAGATTCATTAATATTCATATGTTATTAATTAAATTATAAAATAATAAAATTTATAAAATTAAAAGATAAATTTTTAAAAGATTTTTATTACAATTTTATGAGTAAATACATATATGCATATGTAAGCGATTTCTTTGTATGAAAACGCATATAATATATAAATGAATTGCTTTTATAAATTAATAAAATAAAATAACTAAACATACAATTAAATTTTTTATTTTTATTCACTTTCCGATCATCTAATGTATTTGATGCTCAGCTAGAATATTTGAAGTCTTTGATTATGATTAATATGTTATTTATATATTATATGCGTTTTCATACATATGTATTTACCAATTACTTAGTAGATTTTGAGGTGTACATAAATATATATGGATACAAATAAAATTGTAAGTAAATTAGTTGTAAATATTATTATGTTGGAAAAAATTAAAGCCTATCATCTTAATAATGCGAATTTTTTTTTTATATGTGCAGATAATCAAACAGAAAGTATAAATCTATACAGTAACAATTAATATAAATTAAATATAAAGCAAAAATAAATTTTAATATATAAAACTTTTTATTGAGAGAATAAAAAATCAGTGCCCGTTCAAACATTCTTGGTCTCCTGTTAGTGTCTGCCGACCTCTTTTCCTTTTTTGTTCTTTGTTGCTTCTCTTTCTTTTCTTTTGCTTAGGCTCTTTCTTTTTATTTCTCGTATACGTCAAGTCTAATAAATTACTCTATTTCCTTCATAGTCGTTTTCATTTGAAACATTGAACCCACCCAACATGTTTATACTATTATTTGTGAATAATTTTGATTGTTAAGTAACTAGTTCATTAATCATTGTATTAAGTAAACAAATTGTTGATGGTGATTTAGGAGTTAAAAAAACACCACACTAAATTAAAAAATTATCACATTTGGTTTCGTAAACCAAAATAAAATGTGTATATAAATAGTATTTATAAAGAAAAATACATTAATAATTTTTTTGATGTATAATTATAGTGATCACAAATCTAATAAATACAAAGAAAAATCTGAAATACTAGATTTTCAATTTTAATTAATTAAAACATGTATGTTGTTCTCGAGTTTTAGAATATTTTTTATTTCAACAATTTCACAAAGGTAGAAAGAAAATTTTAAATTTTTTCATATTATTTGGTAAAAAAATGTGGGAGGCAAAAGTGAAATTTAGTAAAATGTAGTGTTACGGAGATTGATTAGGTGATGAAGTCCCAAGTAGATTTATTTCACAAATGTATAATAAGATAAATGATTTATATATTATTAATTTGAAGGTGAAATAAAACAATAAATAACATTATATCGAAAAAAACAAAACGACACTTGTTCTAAATAGTTACATTAATTGCGGAGAGTCTATAATTACACCATGAGCATACAAGTGTCTTTCTTTTAATGACAAAATTATATTAGAAACAAAATTACAAAGAATATAATGATTAATGAGTACTCAAATTTAAATTACAAACAAAACAAAATAAAATGATAGTTGATTATGACCGAAACCAAGAGGGAAACAACATAAGAATAAGAATGTCTATAAGCACTTTTTTCTTGTTAAAGATGAACAAGCACTTAAAATTCAAGAAAATATATTCAACCTCAAATATTTTTATAGCAACATTATACATAGCTATAAATTAAATAGTTTTAATTTTTTTTCACTCAATATCTTATATGTTTGTCATAAATCAATATTTTAAAAGTGACTGGTATTATATAAAATAATTAAATATGTGTCCTTAATTAACATATATTTTGTATAAAATGAAATATATATATATAAGCAAAAATTATAATTGAAAAATTGATTAAAAATTTAGATGAGATACATAAACAAGGTAGAAAATGATCAAGATCGAGTTCAAGTTACCCCTCGAATTATTCGTCCTATTCTAAATTACTTTAAAACATATGATCATTTTATGTTATTATTTATTTACTCTCTCTAAAAAAATCATCAATTAGATAACTAATTTAGTAACTTGAAGTTTCTTAAACAATGTTATGGCTCACTACTTTTAAATCCATGGTTAAGTGGTAATATAAGTGACTTGCTTATGAGTTATTTTATGTTTAATTTTTTTTTTTCTTTCTAAAAGATGTTTAACAATTACTATTTGTCGACTCATTTTGATATCAATTCAATCACGTCTTTATTTTGATCCGTCCTTATTAAATTTACAACTCATCAATTTTGGTGGGATCAAATGACGCATTAAGATTTAAAAATTAATACAATCAAATGTTGAGATCGAGTAAAGAATACATCAAAATCAACATACATTCAATAATAAAATTTTTATTTTTTATATTAGTTTTATATACACTTGATACCTCTCTCTCTAAAACTTCATTTGCAAGTTGGATTTTAAAGAGTTTTGAAATAAAGAACTTTGAAAGGTTTAATTTATATTTTAATATATATTTGATAATTTTAAAAAATTAAAAAAATTAATACAATATTATATACTTATTTATTCTGTTGTTCTTTTTAAATTTTTAAAAATATTAAATATATTAAATATAAATTTAACCTTTTAAAATATCTTACTCCAACAAACTAATTCGTAAAGTAACATTTCTGGTGTGTATACATGTACGTTCAAAAACAAATCATGGATTAGCGGGTGGATTAAGAGGGAAAACAAGGATATTGTATAAATTGTGATCATTATGAATTAATCATGATTATTTAATGTGTAATTTATACATCACAATCACATTATGCTTTCTCTTGTGAAGCTTCTGGGAGAATCATGGAATATAAAAACATGGCATTAATAATTGACTTCACTGTTCAAATTACTGTGCCGTCCTTTAACGTTCACATTTTCTTATGACTGTCATATAGTCCATTTTGTCTTTGTCTATAAGCACACATAACTTATATTAACAAAATAATTTTACAGTGTCGTTTAATGGAAACCCATCAGTTCGACCAACTTATCATGTATGTTTATTTAGTAAACAAATTTAAAAATAATTATTTATTTAATTTTCATTGATCATTAGTGTAAAACTAGTTCAAATTAATTGTTTGATTTTTTTTTTTTTGAAAAAATTAGTTGTATGTAACTAACTAATTTTTTTTCATTCACACAAAAAAAGGAAAATTATCTCATTGAAATCATGTGTATTTTCAAAAGCTTTCATAATAATATTTTTTTAAAAGTGTCAATAATAAAATTGAGTGATTGACAAATTAAACTTATATTATATTAATTTAAAATTTATTTTAAATAGATATATTAACTCTATTGATTTAGTCTAGTGATAAAAGTACAAGTATTAGGTCCAACAAATTGTGGTTCAATTTTTTTGTGTGCCATTGAGGAAAATAAATATAATTCTTTTTCCTAAGTGTTTAACCAGCTCTAAACTATTATCTACTTTGTAGTTCTCAACTGGATTTGGCTACTTTTATTATACACTCTCTCATTAATGTTAATAAACAAAAACAACTATTTTGACTCTTGATTTGGTTGCTATTATAAGTAAAAGTTAATTATTCTTATGTCATTTAAAAGTTATTATTACTAATATATTCTTAATTTATTTCAAAATGTCGCGGCCTAAAATTTCGAGTGTTTTTCGAATTCAATGGAGTCGCCACCAAAATTTATTTTAAAATAGGGAAAAATATTGGGAACCCTTAAAATAGTAAAAATAAAAAAATATGGTCTTTGAAACCAAATTTTGAGTTCGGGAGTCGATTATGCGTAGGAAAGGTATTAGCACCCTACGACATCCGTTAAAATACGGTTACCTATAATTAATTGTGCAAAATTAATATTAACTTAAGTATATTTATTTTTCTTTATTATTAAATATGAATAACAATTATTACTATACTTAAAATATGATTTTAAAATAAATATGTACTTAACAAATAAATGACGAAAGAAGAAATTTTTATTTATGTGCTTGACAAGAATGTGATCTTGCTCCTACGTATCTCCCAGTGCGATGGAGAAATCAAAGCTACGTAGTTCTTGATTAAAAAACAAACGGATGTGTTGAGTGTGTTTTAAAGAAAATTTATTTTGTGATAAAAAAAAATATTTTGACAAAATAGAAAAATAAAGAGTTTGATTTGAAATAAATACTTTAAAATACGAGTTTTAAGACGATCAAGTTGTACAACTCATGTCCTAAAACTCAAGGAATAAAGAAGATGTCACATCTAATTTAATCCTCTAAAAAAATATTTTATTATTCTCGATTTTAAAATTGAGTTTCAAAACCACCAAGTAGTACAACTTGTATTTTAACAACTCAGAGATAAAAAAGTTACATCTATTAAATAAGTCGATTGTAGATTAGTTCATTAAAACAAATAAATGAATAAATAAATAAAATAAAATGAATAAAATAAAATAAATAAGTTAAATAAAGAGAGTTTTATAACTACCAGTTGTACCACTTGTTGGTATCAGTGACCTCACAATAACGAAAAATATATCAGTTTTCGTTACCAAATTAATCAGTATCAAGCGCACAGCGGAAATTAAATTTTGTGGCATGCAAAGTTAGCAATATAGAAAATTAAAGAGAGAGGGTTAGAGAAGAAGACACAGAGATTTATCATGGTTCGGTTGTTCCACAACAACCTACGTCCAGTCCTGAAAATCCAATCGGATTTCAGATTTTCTTCTCCTTCAATAGAAAGAATCAATTACAAAGATTTTCCAGTTTCCTCCCTGAAACCTATCAATCTCTAATTATGTCTTTCCTATTGAATACCCTCTGATCCTTGTAGACACTCAGCAGCCTATCACAGAATCAAAGTACAACTCTTTCTTGTTGAGCCCTCTCAACCAAGAAGTAGTCACCAGTTTCAAGCTGGCTTTTCTTGCGTTCTATTCCTTTCAAAGATTTATTACAGAATGAATAATAGATGTAAAACAAAAGAGTCTTCAATCTTTATGAATGTTGCTCCTCACGAATCTGGATATTCAAGCCTTGTTCATGAGCACATTATCATTTCTCTTAGATTGTCAACAAACTGTATTGAGATCTGTAATCACAATTATGAAGTTGTTAGTTTGTTGTTATGAACAGCTAAGAGCGTTGTGAGAAATTATGAAAGTTATGAAATGTTATGTAAAAGTTATAAGAATAAAGATTGAAAGACATCTTATATAGTTTCTGAAAAACCAACTGCTAAATCGATTCCTCAATCGATTTATTAAAGTTAAAACATATGCTTAATCGATTTGCCAATCGATTTCGCGAGTCTTGGTTTTCTTTAATCTTGAAACTATACAAGCTAATCGATTTACCAATCGATTCTTTAAAACAACACTTTTCAGTAAAACATGTCCAGACTTGCATAAATCGATTGCCTAATCGATTTCTGGGAAACTGTTTCAATAAAAGTAGTATCAATCGATTACTCAATCGATTTTCCAAGTCTCAGAGTCGATGTATAAACACAGAGTCGATTTGGTCACAATCTCAGAGTTTACTGTGTTTTCAAAAAGTTTATTTCAATCGATTTGCCAATCGATTGTTTTCAAAACAGTGGCTCAGTTTTTTGATGTCAATCGATGTGTCAATCGATTGGATTCAAAACAGTGACTCAGTTTTAATGTCAATCGATTTGCCAATCGATTTAATTCAAAATAGTGACTCAGCTATTTGATATCAATCGACTTGTCAATCGCTTTGGTAGCATGTTCCTGAAAAGTTTTTACCTGGTGTTTAGTTCAATCGATTTCCCAATCGATTGCAACCAAACTTTGTCAAAATTGAAAGTGTTAACAATAGATTGTCCAATCGATTGTATTTGTCACAGGTGAGGTCATTTTTCAATTGATACTTTGTCAATCGATTTGCTAATCGATTCCCTCAGCACTGGAGTGCCACTGTGACTCATTCAATCGATTTGCCAATCGATGTGTTACCATCAGGTTTGATTTGTGAAATGTTCAATCGATTTGTCAATCGATTTCCTCCAAATCAGAGGCTACTGACTTGTGCATTTTTCATTTTTAATTAATCTAATCGATTGCCTAATCGATTGCACATTTACAAACACTTAAGATTTCCTTACACCCTTGTTATGAAATCGATTTCCCAATCGATTTACATATTCAGAATTCAACTTTTGTTGATTTCTTGTGTTCCAAGCAATTTGATCCAAGTGTGTAGGGTTTGATTATGGTTCCTGAAATCTTGCTCAATTCAAATATTAGATTTATCATGCATTGTATGAACATTGTTTGAATTATTAATTATGTCAAAATTAGGAATCAAAGGATCAAAATCCAACAATCTCCCCCTTTTTGGCATAATTGACAATTCAACCAAATTGTAACTTGAGCAGTTTCAGACATATCATCATTTAATAGCATCATAAAATTATTGTTGAATGATCAGATCAGAGCAGAGCATGTATCAGAACATATCAGATCAGATCATATTAATACAACATACATTAATTAACAAGTGTTAGAGCATATATATTTACAATATCAGAAAAAAAATCAATATAAGCATTCAGTTCATCAAGTTATAATTGTTCTCCCCCTTTGTCATTTGAGACAAAAAGGCAGAAAATAATTTCTCCCCCTATGTTAAAGAACATAAGCATTGGGGTTGAAACTTTTTAACTTGTGTATAAGAGTAAAAAACAGTCAAAACAATCAAAGCAATTTATGAACATATCACATGAATGCATAGAGAAGGAATAAACTGTCATATTCATTAATTAAAATCACAGGAATACAGCAAGACATGGCAAAAACAGCATGGATCCTAAGAACCTAATCTCCTAAGCTAGGCTGGGGCTCACTATCATCTAAGGAAGGGGCTGAGACCGCTGTATTACCCTCAGCAGGTGTCTCCTCTTCGTGAGTCTCAGGGTTAACTAAGGGATCTGGGTTAGGTTCCTCAGCTGCTTGGCGACCAATGTCTGCAACGTCTTCAAAAGATAGCTTGATGCCAAGGTGTGTCTGAATCTCATCCACTGTTTGAACAACTGAGGTCAAGGAGGCTTGCATAGTCCTTAGACGTGCTTCCATTCTGGACTGAAATTCCAACACTTTGGCATTATGGGCCATCTGAGCTTCAATGAATTCCAAAAACTTATCAACAAAAGCAGGAGGAGCAGAGACAGTTTCTGGTTGAGGCGGAGGTGGAGGTGGAGGCTGTGCAGGTTCAGCTGCAGGCTGTGATCTCATCCAAATACCTTGCACTCTTTTCAATTGCATCTGGTTCACAATGGATTCTCCAAAAATCAGGGTCGTCTTGACAGATTCTTCATTTACCAAAGACACCTTGAAGCGTTTGAGAATCTTGGTGATCAGTTGCGGATAAGGTAGCATGAGTTTAGTCTGCGAAGCTTCCAACATATGCCTGAGCACTATCCAAGTCCAGCTCATCCTTAACTCCTTTGATAATCCCCACAGCAGTAGTATGTCCAACTTTTGAACTACTGCGTGATTTCCTGATCTGGGCACTAACATGCGTGTCAAAGCATACATCAACATACGATGCTGGACCTTCATTTGACCAATGGGTAGTGAAACCGATTCAACAAACCCATCGACCATCAGGTCTTTAACTGCTGTGTGTCTATCCATAGACTCTTCCCAACCTTGGTCAGCAGTATCAGCTTCTGAGCTTCCATCAATGGACTTGCCATAGAAAGGCAATCCTGATAAGGTAGAGAAGTCGTCGAAAGTCATAGCAATCTTCTTCCCTTTGACCTGAGTAGTGAAACCGTCTTCTGTTAACTTGAAAGACGAGTAGAATTCTCTGATCAGCTTAGGATAACAGTCAAGCGTAGACGAAAGAAAGCTTTGAAGACCATGGAATCTAAGATGATCTTGAAAGGTGAACTCGACACTGTCAAAGTAAGGAAAATCCATTGTCCTTTGCTTCATGGATTTTTCTTTTTACGAAATCAGGTGAGATGAATGATTGAGTTTCCTTTTCTTTTGTTGGTGCAGGGACCTTCTTAGCAGGCGGTGAAGAGATGGTTTTCTTCTTTGCAGGGGGTGAAGGAATAGGTTGCTTCTTTCTCTTTGAGCAATCTCTTTTATTGCATCAGCCATCAATTTTTCAGTGGGAGGTTCCTTTCGTTTCTTGTCTTTTCTGGAATAGGAGCAGGAGCCTTTCCCTTGTCCTTTGCAAGAATTTGTGTGTTGGAATCGGAACTCTCTTTGTTAGTGTTTGAGGAGGTGAGGGAGTTTCACTAGTTGAGGATGAAGAAGGTGAAGGTGTATGTGCCTGAGTTTGTTTCACACGAGCCATGATCACAAAACAATTGATTGAATGTAGGTAGATAGAATGAACAAACTGATGAAGATGCAGAGCAGTAAAGCAGATAGAGTGAAAAACTGAAACTTTCTGGAAAATCTGGAAAACTGAGATGAAGAAATCGATTTTGTCCTTTACCTTTTTATACTTTAACCCTTGTCAATCGATTTCCAATCGATTGGGTTACCGTTACACCGAATCCCTAATCGATTTCGTAATTATGAAGTCCAACGGCTAGTAAAAAATTCGCACGGTCATATGCCTAATCGAT
>PGTU02016936.1:0-11117 GCA_002896215.2 Cicer echinospermum | reverse complement strand
AGAATATAATTCCATCAAACTTTAGGGAAACAAAGAAACTTGTTGCCGGACTCGGTTTATCCAAGATCAAGATAGATTGTTGCATTAATGGGTGTATGCTTTATTATAAAGATGACATAAATTTGAAGGAATGCAAATTTTGTAATGAGCCTCGATATAAAGCAAATAATGTACAGAGGAGACTCTCTAAGGACGTTCCTCGCAAGAGATTGCATTACTTGCCTCTCACCCCTCGCTTGCAAAGATTATATGCTTCTCCGAGATCTGCAGAGCACATGAGGTGGCACTTTGAAAATCGTAGAGAAGAAGGTGTGTTGTGTCATCCTTCAGACGGAGAAGCATGGAAACACTTTGACCAAGTATATCCTGGATTTGCCTCAGAACCTCGAAATGTTAGACTTGGTCTGTGTGCTGATGGCTTCACCCCTTTTAGCCAATCAGCCACACCATATTCTTGTTGGCCAGTAATTGTCACACCATATAACCTACCTCCCGAGCTATGTATGATGACACCTTATATGTTCTTGTCCTTGATCATTCCAGGTCCACACAGTCCAAAAGGTAAAATTGATGTCTATTTGCAGCCGCTTATAGATGAGTTGCAACAATTGTGGAATGATGGTGTAGTAACATATGATGCTTCAAAGAGGCAAAATTTTCAATTGAGAGCTGCATTAATGTGGACAATAAATGATTTTCCAGCCTATGGTATGTTGTCTGGGTGGAGTACTGCTGGAAGATTAGCATGTCCGACATGCAAGGAAAATTCAAAAGCTTTTTCATTGAAACACGGAAGGAAAACGTCTTGGTTTGATTGCCACCGTCAATTTTTACCTGATAATCATGCATTTAGGAGAAACAAGGTTGCCTTTTACAAGAATAGAATTGATAAAAATGAGCATCCTCCTATCTTAAGTGGTGAACAAGTGTGGGAAAAGGTTTATGGAATTCCCAAGATAACTGACACGAGGCAATGCATTGTTCCTGGCTACGGAATTTTGCACAATTGTGACAAAGAAGCATATTTTGGGATTTGCCTTATTGGAGACACAAGACTATTGAGAGCATAATCTTGATGTTTATGCATATAGAGAAGAACGTGTTTCACAAATGTATTTCATACAGTTATGGACAACAAAGAGAAAACTAAGACATGAGAAGGCGACGATTGGCACTTAGCAGAGTATTTGTCACAGAAAGGAGTTGTTGCTGCAAAAAAACCTAATGGGAATTATACCAAACTTAAGCAAGTTTTGTTTGACAAATGAACAGAAAAATGATGTGTGCGAATGGGTGAAAGTTGGTTAAAGATTGCCTGATGGTTTATGCTTCCAATTTAGGTAGATAGTGTGGATACAAATATAAAAGACTCTTGGGACTGAAAAAGCACGATTGTCATATATTCATGAAATGTCTACTTCCAATAGCTTTCTTTGTGCTCTTCCTGAACCATATGGAACCCTTAACTGAACTCAGTCAATTCTTCTAGAGATTTATGTTAACAACGTTGCGAGAAGGTCACTTATTACAAATGAACAAAACATGTCCTATAATAATATGTAGTTGGAGCTATCTTTCCACCATGCATTTTTTGACTCTAATGGAGCATTTACCGATTCATTTCTTTTGAAGCTAAGTTGGGTGGGTCCAGTTCAATATCGTTGGATGTATCTTTGAAAGGTTTATAAATAAAATTAAAAAAACGTAACAAAAAAATGTGAAGGATGTATGTTGTGAAGCATATTTGGTGCAAGAGACATACCTATTTCAGTTCCATTATTTTGTGCCCTGCTCAATATCAAAGTATGTTGGCCTAAAGAAGAGGAATCACAGAACCATGTGATACAACTTTGTCTATCTTTGAAAATTTACATGGCGAAACAAGTGGAAAATGAGTGATTTAGGTGCTTAAGATAAAAGATTGCGGCTGCCCATTGCATGTTCTCTTAATTGGCATGAGGTAACGAATTCATTGAGGTAAGTATTATATCTTAATATATCTCCATTATTCACCGACAACAACATCTAATTTTTTAAAATATCATGTATAGGATGTATGTACAGAGTTGAAAAGTATATATGTGAGATTCAATGACAATGTCATTGATACACAAATAGAAGTTGACTTTCGCAGATGGTTTCGAGAATATGTTAAGATTATTTAGACTATTCAATCATATTGGATTAAAAACAAAGATGTACAATTGTTTAACTAAGCTATATGAATTTGCTTTAATGTGACTAGGTGACAAATGAATCACAAACTTAGGATGCAAAAAACCCTGACTGTATGACTGTGGCAACGAGCACCCTTGAGACTAGAAAGTCATGGCCTATTTATCTATGTGAATGGATACAATTCAACACAACTTCTTGGGTGAAGGCAAAATAATATAATAAGGGAGTATGTGTTTAGGGAATTGTGTCAAGTGAAACCTCAAGGATTTTATGTGTTGTTCCGGAGATTCTAAATTTGAATGGCGACAGTCCAAGGCAACACGAAGCCTAAATATTTTACTGTGATTGTTCGACCCTTCAAGTCGTGAATAGGATACATAATCCAATACCAAGATTGAGAAGTCGAAAAGGAGAAAATACGCCGTAAATTTGATCCTTTTATTTTTTCCAAAATCTGCAATCTTCAAGTTTACTGATTCACTCTATCCTGGGCGCCAAAAAGTGATTGTTGTGTAGTTATGAAGACAAAGCCGAGAGAGGGTTGTTGATGATAGACATTACTTTAGAAGTTTGCTTTTCAAGGCAAGAATCAGAAGTTAATCACAACAATGAAGATGACCCAATGATACACTTACAAAATGATTCAGATTATGGTGAAGAAGTTGATTTGCATATATGCAAGATCCGATGAGAGATGAAGAGACGATGAAGAAGATGATATCAAGTGACGATGGTGAGAGAGAAGATGAAGTATCAAGCAAGCCCATGATGATTCTAATGAATAGTATTTGTTAAGCTCGAATTATATGATATGTCGAGTCTTGATTAACATACGAGGTATTCAAAAAAGAAGTGGTAGATTTAACAAAAGATTCTTAACCAAACTGTTGTAATCAGCAATTGCTTGTCTATTTTTCTCAATACTTTGAACTTTATTCATTTGTGCTAATGATCTTCCAATGGTTTCACAGATTTTGCTAGCAGATAATGTGAAACATTACTAGCGACTGAAGCTGACATGTTAATTAGAACAAGAAAATAATAATATGTTTTTGGTTCTTTATATGGTTTTGATGCAAATGATGATGTCTTGTTCTTTGGTTGCTTGGCCTATTTATAAGATTGAGAATGAATAACAGTTTACAATATGTAGCTTGTAGAACAAGTTTTGAGAAGGTATATTGTTCAAAAAGGGTAACAAATATTTGGTACATTATTTTTTAAATGTTTATAATGTAGAAAAGCTGATACAGACAGAATTTAGAAAAGGGGAATATTAAATTTATCTCTTATTTCTTTAGTAGATGTTAGAGATGCTAAATTTGTTACAGATGTTAATTTGGTGAATAATTTTTAATCGACAAACTATTTATGAATTCTTGAGTTTTAAGAAATCTATTTTTTACCCATATATCTCATATAGAATAAATAACCTACTTTTTCTTCTTTTGCAGTCAATTATGAAGCGAACCAAAAGGTCAACAAATAAGAGAGTTGTAAAGGTTAATATTCCCCCTTCAAACTCAACTTCCATTACTCAACCTCATCTCACTCCACCCTTATTTCAGCCTCAACTCACTCAACCACAGCTCACTCCACCCTTATTTCAGCCTCAACTCACTCAACCTCAACCACTACCCATTCCACTTCTATTTCAACCTCAACCACAACCCATTCCATTCGTATTTCAACCTCAACCACAACCCATTCCATCCATATTTCAACCTCAACCCTTTACACCTTCATTTCAACCACAATCCAACCAACTTATTCATCCTCAACCCCAATCAAGACCCAAATCCACCCAATCTCATCCTCCAATATCTCAACCCCCACCCATATATCGATCTCGTCCTCAATCCACTCAATCTTACCCTCCACCACCGCAATCTCAAGCTCAACCTCGATTACGACCCAAATCCAAGCAATCTCACCCTCCACCACTTCAAGCTCAACCTCAAGCTCGATCTTCATCTAGTCATATTAGTGGTGAAGAAAATATATCAAAAATTCCAATACTCCCAGAAGGGGATGGGTGAGTAAGTCACATTTTATTGATGTTTTATTTTATTATTAAGTTACACTACATAATTTTATAATTTTCTTTTTTTACATAGGTTTGATCAACACAAACAAGTAATTTCAACAATTGCTAGCATCTTACGTTCTAGCTTGGAAGAGGGAAAACCGTCATGGAAAAAGTTAAGTAAAGATAAGCGAAATGATTTGTTCGAATTATTTAAGGTAATATTACTACCTTCAACTGAAATTATATTCTGTTCAGTTTGAGGTGTCTGTTCCAATTCTTAGATGTATATAAATTATCAATTGGTGAGATGTTGATAAATAGGCGATCATTGTGAATATAGAAGTACAATGAGACTTGGTGATGTGTCTGGGCTGTTGATCATGTGCAGGATTAATGATAGACAGGAGATGCTTGTTGATAAGTTCTTCCTGTCAAAAACAAGTCTACGCTTATGTTTGTGTGAGTGTACAACATGAGATCAGCACGAAAAAATAGGTGCCACTGTAAATTGTTAGGCTTCAAGGACCTGTAGGATTCTTTCGAGCACACACCACATGAGTCTCAAATGGCTGGGAGGCAAATTAGTAGATTTGTTGACAGTTATAAAAACTCTCCACCGGTCAAAGTGGCATATTTGTAATACACCAACTATTGTCTTGTAAGGATATGGATCAGAGAAAATCTGTTTCATGAGAGCCCAATTAATACACCAAAAAAACATGTGTTATCATCATTGTTTATAAAACATTAACTCTAAGTATATTGTGAGTTTTGGAGACCTTTGAATGAAATTAGGAAGAAATTAACAGAGAATAAGTGCTGAGTGTTGGCATATTTTAGGAAGAAATGAACTCTACCTAAATTTAATACTTCACATATTTACCATTTTGTTTGTGCGTTTAGGTGAGAATTGTTTGTTTTTTTAGTCAGTGTGCTAGCCAAGACCTAAAATTTTATACTCACTCTCACATTTATCATGTTTCTTCTGCGTTCAGGTGAGCATTGTGTTGTGTTATTAGTCAGTGGCTAGTCAAGCGCAAAAACGTAAATACTAGATTAATTGTTCTATTAGTTTTGCTTTTGACTATGTTTAGCTCAAAATTTACCAGACTGCTAGGTAAAGATGGAAACAGGTTAATAGATTTAAAGGTTGCTACAAGAAATCTTACGAGCAAAAGATAAATACTTGAAAACCCATACAACTTCAATTAGTAGTAATAAAAGCTTAATTTTCTATTATGATAATCAAACTTTTCATTATTCTTGCAAATACAATGGAGGCTCTATTTATCAACAACTGACCCTTAAAATCTTAATAATGAATGATCTCTTCCTTCACCTATACATACACGCAAACAGCCATGCTTGTAAATATGCATATATAAACCAACTCTATCTGTTTTTTAACTAGCCATCAAACTCTATATTGAGTTGTTAGAAAACAGAACTCTATATTTATGCTTCCTGCCTATATACCATAAATCTTGAGTTCATAACTTAATATGGCTCCAAAAACTGTATGCATTTAGAATAGACAATTTTTTTTTATTATTCTCTTGTTTCTTGTTTCCTGTTTCCTGTTTCTTGTTCTTTTCCCATATATGCTGTAATTTGTTTGGTTAATTAATTAGTTAGCTTATGTATTGTATGGTTAATAAAATCTTGAGTTCCTAGACTGATTTGTGTAAGATATTGTTTATGTTTTGTTCATCTATTTTTGTTTATCTTTTTTCCATTATTTCTGTTTTTTCCATACAGAAAAGGTTTAACATGGCCACCCAACTTTGAACGACATGGTGCGACGCAACTTTGAAAAACGGAGTGCAGCTAAGATGTCGCAACTAATGCAAGATGCACGTAAAGAATTTGGAAAATAAGTCCTACTTGGATGGGTGAGAGAATGTGGGAACAATTGAAGGCAATTTGGAAATTCCTCTAATTTCCAAAAAAAATCTTGAGATAAATAAAGAGAAATCGCAATTCTATGGATGGTGCATCTCTCACACTGCGCGGATCAATTCCTCATCGGGTGCTATGAAAAAAATGGTATTGTTACTTTTCTATTTATATTTAAAATATTAATGAAAATTAAGACATACTTTTTTTTACAGAAAGAGACGAAAGGAGAAGACCCAACATTTTAGTAGACTTTTAATTTCGTACTCATCGTACTAAAGAAAAAAACTGGTCGAATATTCATGCTGAACTGCTTATGTAAGCTCATCATCTTAAGTATCATTTTAAAGATTAAGTCAAGTGTTCCAAACAATTAGTAATTTAATTATGATTATATGAAACATTTATGCCTCAAATTTTCATTTTATTGCAGGAGAAATTTTGAAATAAAAAGATTGAGTTTATCGTCTGAAGCTTCAACTTTTGTTCCGGGAGAGGACGAAGCTGATAGTCAAACCAACCAAAGTTATGCCATTTGATATTGATATAGGGGTGGATGTAGTTGGGAGAAAGAAAGGGAGAATATTTGTCTCGGATCTATAGCCAAACATTGAATCCAAATCAGCCATCAAGCGTTCCGATTCAGAGTTGATGCTTTGAGAAAGTCAAGTTCATGCGTTGAATGAATCTTGCAAAACAGAGAGCAAGAAAAGTTGTTGATGGAAACAACAGTTGCAACGACAAAAAAGAGATGGCCGAGACAACAGAAATTTACCTTTCTTATGCAACATTAGGATTTGTTGGATCATCTTCTCGTCCCAAGCTCATCACCACCACTCAACGGGATGAAACTGATGAAGATAGCGAGGATGTTTGGTAGTGATGCATATTGAGTAGTAAATTTGTTTCATTTTGTTAAATTGGTTTGTATCATGTACTTGATTGTACTTAGTTTTTTTTTTTTTGGATCATGTTTTAATTAATACTTAGTTATGATTTGTGAACATGATATAAATTTTGTTTAGAATTATGACAATATGATTTATGCATATGATATAAATTTTGTTTAGAATTATCACAATAGTTGGATCATGCTTTAATAAATATTTAGTTTTGATTTGAAAACATGATATAAATTTTGTTTTGGATTAATATTAAATATTTTAAAAATGTATTTACAATAATATTTTCATATATTTTTAATTAAAATTTTTATATAAATAAAAAATCAGACAAATTTGTTTAATGTGGAAATTTAAGCATGCGGATTCCTTTTTGAAAATTATTTTTATACGAAATTACCTGCGGATTTTAATGCGAAACATATGGTTGGTGCAATGGATATACCTGCAGATTTTTATACGAAATATATTTGTAGGAACTGTGCTGCAAATATTTCCGCATGAAAAATGGTAAAAAAATGTCTAAAGTTTTCTTAAACTTTGCTGCGGATTTTATTCAATTTTCCTGCGGATTTAGCCGCAGGTAATTTACCTGCGGATAGTGAAATCCTCAGGTAACAATTATCCACGAAGGTTTTACGTGGGGATAAGGTTCCGCCGGGAAATCCGCAGGTAACGTGCTTTCCTGCGGAAATTTTGCTTAAATCCGCAGGAAAATCCGCAGGTAAAACGCAGAATTCTAGTACTTGACACACGCTCGTACTAAGGAAATGACCACCAAACTTTAACAAAAAAACATAATATTATAAAATTAGAGTAACTTTTTCATATATTTATATTAATACCATTAACGAAATGTGTCAATTCTATAACGTGTATTTTTAAAAATCAAAATAGAGAAGCAAAATATTTTTTCTCATTTTAAAAACAGGAAATAAAAAAAAATTAAAAACACTTGAATATAAAAAGTATTGCCAAGCGGATTTTTTGTTTTTTTGTTTTAAAAAGTAAAATACAATTTTTAAAAACCCAATCAAACAAGTTCTTTACTTTTTAATTTTAAATTTGGATTTTGCTGACTAAAAATTTAAAACACTAAAAATTGCTAAATTTTTATAATGACAATTTGTAATATTTACAATTTGAAATATAAAAAACTTGTACTATCATCTTGTTATACGACGAAGATGTAAACGGGAATGCTTTGATCACAACTTGTAATAATTTTTAATACACTTATACATTTGTAGAGTAAATAAAGACCGTTTCTCTTTGTTTAATATTTAAAGCTAAAAGTAATAATTTTCAAATACATATTTTTTTTCCAATAGTTATAATTATTGTAAAAAAACGTTATTGTAATTTCTTTTGATAATTTTGTTGTTGTTGTTATAAATACAATAAAAATAGAATAATGTTTAGAGTTGTAAATCAACATTCACAAACATAAATAATATCATCTATAATTTATTGTGTTGGATAAAATATTTTTATTATCTTTTTGTAGTTCATAATTAAGTTTGAAAATAAATCGAACTCCGTTGAGTTTGTCTTAACTTAACTTAATAAAAATTTTTTTGAGTTCAATATGATTATTTTTTTTTAAGTTGTAATCAACTCAATTCAAATTCACAAACATCTCGATTTAGCTCGTTAATTCTAATAACATAATTTGAATTTTTTATTTTTTTTTTATTTTTGAACAAACCAATTTACATTTTTATTTAATATATAAAATTTATATTTTAAAATATTTCAAATTTTATTTAGACAATGATATAAGATATTAAAGAGAATGATTTTTGGTTCTCACTTTCTGATAAAATTTTAAAATATAATTGTATTAAACAATATCTAAACCAATTTTTAAAAATGAATTATCAAATATATATTTTATTTTATTTTGTTGAAAACAGTTTTTTAAAATTATTTTATAAAATAGAGATTTCAAAAAACTAAAAAACTAAAACTTTTTAGACAAGCCCCTAATTTTATTTTCAAAAACTCAACCTTAAAAACAAACACCATTTTTGGAATTCACTATGAAGATCAAAACTATCGATAAATATATGAATTTTTTCTAACAACACCAAATCATAAATTTTCAAACTCTAAATTCAACTTTAATTCAAGATCAGCACTTTCTAACTACTTTGTTAAAACCTTTAAAACCAAAAATGATATTTGAAAATCACCCAAAAAAAATATATCATTACTATTTCAACCATTACACGTTTCAAAATTATATAACCACTAATATTTTTTAAAGACATATAATCAATCAAAATTAATGGAAGGCAAACAAACTTACCCGATTTAAAACTTCCATTCAATCCACATTCACATTACCTTAAAAACATCGAAGAGGACTTTTTCAAACTCCTTAAAAATTAATAAAATTTCTACAACTCAAATCGCAACAACAACTCATTTTTAAAGATAATATTTTGTTTTTTAAACTATTTAAAGAAAAATGGTCATGGCCTCTTTGTTTCCACTTTTTTTCTTTAAAATGTTTGGACATAATGTAAACCCAATAAACCCAATATTGAAGAGTTTTTTTTCCTGTTAATTATGCGTCAAATAGTCTTGATTTCTTTTAGACACCCAAAACATTAACTACATAAACATTTAAACATAACGGTTATACAATATTTTTTTTTCAAACATACATAGTTAAGGAAACTCAAATTATCAATTCACTGCTTAAAGGACATTAATTAATTCCTGTAAATTTCATTTCCAAATTATCATCTTGTTTAACACATCAAATGGACATAAATCAAATTACATAACTTAAACACATCAAAAAATAATTTTTCTATTAAAAATATCAACACTTTATTAGACTAACTGATGAGCATCATGTTTTTATTCTTCTCTACATTATTTCTCAACACCAAACAACTTTAGAGAGTAGGATTTAGACATTGTTAAGAAACAAGAAACACCACAAAATTTAGGTTAGGAGTAAGTAGTAGAATGTATGATTTTCCGAATTTCTTTGAAATTAGAATCAGAATATGAGATGAAAATAGAAGGCACAATGGTGGGTAATTAGGTAGGGAAACACAACAACAACTAGCGATGGTGGGTAACATAAGGGTTATGTTATTCATGAGTAAGGGTTTCATGCAAATCAGAGAGATGAATGAAAAGGGCTTTTCAACATGGTGGCCAAACACTACGCGAAAAAACGCATTTTACAGCGCTTTTTTTAAGCCATTTACAGCGCTTTTTCAAAAAAATAAGCGTTGTGGAATCGAGCGCTATAAATGATACAACAGCGCTTTTAAAAAAGCGCTATAAAATATATAAATATAACGCGCGCTTGTTATGCACATTTTACAGCGCTTCTTCAAAAAAGCGCTGTCATATGCACCCCATTATATGAGTTATGGGTCTGCTTTTAGAGCGGCTTTTTAACACATGCGCTGTAAAATGCACACCCATAATTTCAAAATATTATGGGCCTGCATTTACAAGCGCTTTCTTTCAGAAAGGCCGCTGTAAATCCCACCATAATTTCATAATGGGTGTGCAATTATACAGCGCTTTCCAGAAGCGCTGTAAAATGCCCACCCATAATTTTCATATTATGGGTCTGCATTTTACAGCGCTTTCTCAAAAAAGCGTTGTAAAATGCCCACCCATAATTTCATATTATGGGTGTGCATTTTACAGCGCTTTTGTTGTACATTTTACAGCGCTTTCTCACGAAAGCGCTGTAAAATGTGCACCATTAAAGCGCTTTACAACAACATTTTACAGCGCTTTTTCCCAAAAAGCGCTGTAAAAGACCTCCGTGTGTTATTATGTTATATGAATGCCTTTTACAGCGCTTTTACACGTAAGCGCTCTAAAATGTCTCTTTATGTTAATTTTAAAAGGCTCTTTTACAGCGCTTTTCCCAATAAGCGCTATAAAAGACCTCCGTGTGTTATTATGTTATATGAATGTTTTTTAAAGCCTTTTACAACACTTTTACACATAAGCGCTCTAAAATGTCTCTTTATGTTAATTTTAAAAGGCTCTTTTACAGCGCTTTTACACATGAGCGCTGTAAAAGGCCTTATTATTTTTGTGTTTTGTTATGTTATGTTATTTTTTAA
>PGTU02016935.1:0-16930 GCA_002896215.2 Cicer echinospermum | reverse complement strand
AATATATATATATATAATTAAAAATATATATATATATATATATATATATAAATATATATATAGTTGCATGAGTAAAAAAACAATCATGGCTTGCCTATGTAGTTCCAGATGAATACAGAGACATATATTGATAAGCATATATAAAGAAGAATAAATAAAACCATTCAAGATCAAAACAATTTTCATACGTTTATTTCATTGTGCTGTCATACTTCGTTTCTAATGTTTTCTTTGTTACGTGTTATTATTTTTCTCTTCTTACATTGATTTGATCTTATTAAGTCATCTGTTCTTTTTTATTTTTTATATCTCTGTCTTCTTGTCTCATTTTTGTTTTTTCTACTGCTGTCTCTTTTATATTTTAAAAATCCTAAAAATATCACTAATTTCATAATTGTGATTGAAATTATAAATAGTGATATTTTTTGCTATTTTTAATATAAAACAAAAGTCATTTTTTGAATAATGAATTAATGTCACTATCTTCTGCTACTACTAATAATACGAAAAGACACAAATATTTGGCATTAAAGATTATAGTTAGTATTATATGGCATACACCAAAACTTAATTCTTTTAAAACCAATGTACTTCGAATTCTAGTAGAGTTTATAAAATTTATTTACATTATTATCAGTGCAAAATTAAACTTTAATAGAAGACTCAATTATGTGTGAGAATAATGCACTCATCAATAACAAATTGTGTCTTTTTAATGAATCTCTATAAAAGAAAGTAATGTTTTCTTAATGTTTAATGTGTTTTTTTTATTAAATGTCAAGTTATTTAGCAAAATTAATTATTTAATTATTTATTATTATTATTATTTAAAATAGTCAATTATTTAATTATTGGTATTTATATTTTATGTCAACTTAGTTTATTTAATAAGATAAAATTGTGGTTCCAAAAAACAATCTCAAGCGATAACGAGAGATATAAGTGAGTTTGATACAAACATGAAAATTCGAAGGTTTTGTTTATCGCAGCCACTGCAACCACAACAAACAATGTTTTTGTTTTCAACTAGGTCAAGGTTTGTTTCTCTTTTCATTCCCAAAAAGTTTCTTCCTTTTAATTTCATTCCCTCTTTTTGCTTCTCAGCTTCAACCCTATTCCCTCAATTCAATAATCCTCATCTTGACAATTCCATTTCATTGTTCAATTCTTTGCTCCATAACAATCCTACCCCACCACCATTGAATTTGGCAAGATTTTAGGTTCCATTGTGAAAGCTAAGCATTACTCAATTGCTATTTCCTTTTCAACAAATGGAAATTAGGGGAATTAACCCTGACTTTGTAACTTGCAGTCTCTTTAATCAATTGTTTCTGCCAATTAGGTCATATCACTTTTGCTTCTCTGTTTTCTCAAAGATTCTCAAAAGGGGTTATCATCCTGATACAATAACTTTTACCACACTCATCAAGGGTTTTTTGTCTCAAAGGCGAGGTTCGTAAAGCATTGCACTTTCATGACAAGGTGGTAGCACAAGGATTTCATTTGAATCAAGTTAGTTACGGACTTTGATCAACGGGTTATGTAAAGTTGGAGAAAACAAGAGCAGCTCTAGAGTTGCTGAGACGAGTTGATGGGAAATTGGTTCAACCTAATGTGGTAATGTACAACACGATATGATAGTATGTGCAAAGATAACTTGTTTCTGATGCTTGTGATTTATATTCTGAAATGGTTGTCAAGAGAATTTCTCCTAATGTTGTCACTTACAATGCACTAATTAGTGGCTTTTGCATAATGGGTCAATTAAAAGAAGCAATTGCTTTGTTAAAAAAAATGACATTGGAAAACATCAACCAGGATGTGTATACTTTTAATATATTGGTTGATGCTTTTTGTAAGGAAGGGAAGTTAAAAGAAGCTAAAAATGTGTTTCTTGTGATGATGAAAAAAGACATAAAACCTGATATTTTTACTTATAGCTCTTTAATAGATGGATATTGCCTCGTTAATAAAGTGAACAAGGCTAAGAGTATACTCAACATTATGGCCCAAAGGGGAGTGGCTCCTGACGTTACGAGCTACACTATCGTGATTAATGGACTTTGTAAGATTAAAATGGTGGATGAAGCCATGAACCACTTCAAAGAAATGCAGTCCAGAAAAATTGTTCCTAATGTTGTAAACTTACAGTTCCCTCATCGATGGTTTGTGCAGATCGGGGAGAATTACATATGCTTTGGAGCTTGTTTGTGAGATGCATGATAGGGGCCAACCACCTAATATATATACTTACAGTTCTATATTGGATGCTTTATGAAAAAGCCATGATGTTGACAAGGCAATTGCATTATTGAAAAAATTTAAAGACTTGGGTATTCAACCAAATATGTGCACGTATAATATTCTTCTCAATGGGTTGTGTAAAAGTGGACGAATAAAGGATTCACAAAAGATTTTTGAATATCTTTGGGTCAAAGGCTACAATCTTGATGTCTATGCATATACCATTATGATACAAGGGTTTTGTAACAAGGGCTTGTTGGACGAAGCGTTGGATTTGTTTTCAAAAATGAAAGACAATGGCTGCATTCCAGATGCTTTAACTTATGAAATAGTTATTCATTCCCTCTTTGAAAAATATGAAATTGAAAAAGCGGAGAAACTTCTTCGGGAAATGATTGTGAGAGGTCTTCTTTAAGACAGAAACTAGGTGAGATATTTTTCTATTTAAACTTTATTATTTTGAATCAATGTTTCAACATTAATTTATCATTTCAATCAATTTTGTTAAGTGTGTTTATACTTCACAAATTGGTAGATTGGTGAGTTCCAACTTGAAAGAAATTTGTAGAATATTAAAATTATTGTTGTCTTATGTGTGTTGGTTTTTTTTTTGTATTAACTGGATTACATAGCTAATACATTTAACAATAGTAAACATCTTGATGGTTAACTATATGATAAAAATTGCATTTCAATATTCATTGAGACCGAGAGGATGAATCAGATAGTCTTGTTGTGATTAGTGCAGAGAAAATCAATATTCATTTCAATATCTTGATGGTTAACTGTATTAGTGTTTGTTGTAACTATTCTTTTGATTCATTGCTGCCATTCCTGATATACTGCTTTGGAATCTTTACAAATACAAAGGCAGAATACATGTAAAATCTGATGGGGATTATGGATATAAATTAGCTTGTTTAGGCCTAAAAGCAAGGTCCATAATATTTAGGGGAAAAGGGTTAGTTAGTTAGAGAAGTAGAACATTGTGAATACTGATTGTAAAATTCTCAATACTAGTATTTATAGTTCCTTTTTTCAACTGTTTTGTTTATCCCTTATCCTTTAAATGGGTTAAATGTTAAATGAACATCATTTAGATTCACAGTATTTATAATTTGGAAGGTGTGTATCGTATTGAGATCAAATGTTCCTCATTGTATAGATTACAATGAGAAGCATATTAGAGATATAATTATATTCATTTGTTTCTGCATTTCCTATTGACAAATAAATTTCCAATTGATTTCTGTTTCCTTTTACGGAACCTCGAATGATTGCCAATGCATTTGTGGTAGTCCTGTCTTCTGTTGTTTGTCTCC
Organism: Cicer echinospermum; assembly: GCA_002896215.2. Lineage (NCBI taxonomy): Eukaryota > Viridiplantae > Streptophyta > Magnoliopsida > Fabales > Fabaceae > Cicer > Cicer echinospermum. The sequence goes on along the minus strand of PGTU02016935.1, from coordinate 13,364 downwards.
TTTTCTGTCTAAATATATCGAGAACTTGGTTCGGACTCAGGACATATATCTTACCAGGATGTGAGTCTAATTCAGCAGATATATCTCACGAAACTGATTATTGTGTTGAATGTTGCAAATTTCAATATAAATAGTCAAAAACTCTAAACATTATAGGTATCTTAATGCTATGAATTCATGGGATTGTAAAGAACAAAATAAGTCAAATTAACTGAAGTTCCTGGTTCCAGACCTAGGTTTGTCCATGATGCAGTCACTCTTGCTTTCGATGAACTCCTATTCCATAAGACCATTGCTAACTTGTTATAACTGAGAGGGCCTGCCCAAACCTGCACATGTGCTTCAAGAAGTGTTAGAAATTCAGATATCATCTTAGAATATCTAATATAATGTTGGAGTATCTTAGTTTCTCTCGTAGGATCTGTTTCTAATCTTAGAGTATCTTAAATTATCTTGTTAGATTAGTTTTCAAATTACTTAGTTATTATAAATTTATAATTATTATTTTTTCCTGATTTCGCTATTTATTTAGGATTATAAGTTTAATATCCTTATAGATAGGGGTTAGTCTGTTTATCTTCAACAAGTTTTATGAAGAAATTTCCCACTACTAACACAAGTGCATTTCTCTCCAAGGAAACATCTATTAGTTATAGTATCTAGTATCTACATATTTAAGTGACAAGCTATGGAATACAAATACTAACATAGACATAAGACACGAACATATTATTTACACGTCGACACCGATAATAATTGAGAAAATGAATTACCTCCAAATCATCATTATTTTTCACCTTCTTCCCTTGAACTCCTAGTTTGTCTGCAAAACCACAAGGTTATTAGTATTAAAAGCATTGATTGTTAAGAGATGTTTGAGGATTTTTTAGTCTAATCCTTCCTTGATTTACTGCAATAACTTCTGAGTTGCTTAGTAGTTTCTTTGTAGTGTCGTACAGTTCTCTAATGTCACAACCAATCAATGAAGGAGCCTATATATGCAAAGGAAAAGTTATCTTACAAATCACATTTTCCATAGAGGTCTCAGCAAATTATTGTAAATAGAGTAATCAAAACAGAAAATTTTTGTCGTCAGGTTCGAAACTGAGTACAAGATAATGAAATTCTTTGAAATAGATTGTATTTAAATATCTCCTGTTGTTCTCCAACTGGATATCTATTTAGTTGGTTTGTATATGCAATTTGAAAACCACATATATACCTTTCTTTGGGGTTTATATCATTATTATTATATCCTTTAAAATGTATACTTGCACCCTTATTACTTGTTTCTTGATTTTAATTTAAGAACCAGGGTCTTTTGTTTCAAGTGACAATGATATCAATTCATTGAATCATGATTTTAAATTACGATTGTTGTCGCTGTAGCGCTATAAATTTTTAAATTGCAGAAAAATGCGGTCTAAATTATAGTTGCAATGTCGTTAAAACGGTAGTTGGGTAACACAATTTAAAATCATGTCTTGAATATATTTTTAGTGAAGAACTCATGAACTTGGTTGATAAAGTAATGACAATATTTTGGTTTAAAAATTGTCTTTGAAATATCTAAGATTAAGGGAAGAATTTTTCACACCCCTCAATATCACTTCATATGGAGAATGTGATCGATTTTGTTTCGTAAAATTTTACGCTGTCAATTAATTACCAAATATTTTTTGTATGACATTTAAGATATAATATGATTTAAGTTAAATATTTTTAATAATCCAACAAATGTGATTAATTGATACTTTATATTGTAAGTGCATATGCATTAAATTTCATGAAGAGAAAATGTGAAATTTTGTGCTGATTTGAAAGTATACTTTAGCCCAAAATATGAATTTTGTGCTGTTTAAAAAAATTCAGGCTCACAAAATATGAGAACAAATGAAAATAAGCCACAAATTTATTAGTGAATTTTGTAACTTATGTTATCTCTAACTTTTTGCCATTTTATACACTTATTATACTCATCAACATAAATGAAATACTCATGTTTTTAGGAGGAATTAAGCTAAATTTTTGAGGAGGAAGGCCTTGCATACGGTACATTTACATCATTTAAAATAATATTTGTTGGTTTTTCTAATTTTCAATATTTTTAGACACATCTTAATTGGTTGTTTTGTCTCTTTTAGATGTACGACCCTAATAATTCAAAGTTTGGGTTTGGGTGGTATCTGAAGATCATTAACCACTTGCATCCAATTGTCTTATTACTGCATGTTCCTCCTCCGTTATTGTAAGTTTTGGTTTCATGTTTAGTGTAATTTATAGTTTTTCACTCAAAATGAAATTTTTACACTCAATTTTGTTATTCAACTCAATTTACATGTATGTATCCAAATATAAAAAATCAATTTTAACTATCATTACATAACAAATTAATTTACACGTTTAGTGTAAGTTTTGGTTCCATGTTTAGTGTAACTCATTCATATCATTTTTATAAAAAATCAATTTTAATTATCATTACATAACAAATTACATAGTCTTTTTTTATGAAATAACCAAAATTAAAATTAGTAATTAGTTGTTGTTTTATCTGTAGATGAAATATAAATCTAAGATTTCTTATTTGTCATCCTGTTAATGACATATATTATAATAAATAATATTTGTTTGCATTCATATTTCAAGATGTTATTAATTATTATATATGTTATAGGTTATCTAGTGTAATCCATTTGGAGCTAAAAGGTGGCTGCATGAACAAAAGTATGTCCTCTAATTTATGCAACATGTTTTGAAAAAGTTGGAAAGATGTTTTTCTATAATTTAAAGATAAATAATAAAAAATTTGAATATGTGTTTTTTGTAGGAGTTTGTCTACACTGTGTCTCCTCCTCTTTTAAGATGAAGTATATCATATGTCTCCTTGAACTGGTACACTGGAACATCTGTCGAAGTTTATCTATCTTGTTTTGGATGAAGACCTTCTCTACTATGCTTTCTCAATTGACCATTTTGATAACGTTTGACATAAATTTCATATGACTGTGATTTTCTTGATTAAATTTATCAAATGTCGACTATCTATATAAAAGGTGATAATTAAGAATTTATTTATTTAGGAATATTATGTATATGCTTACAATGTTATTTGGATCAATTACTTTTATTTACATTTTAAATGCGCCTCAAAAAATCAATTCATTAAATTAGTGGAGTAGTATATGTTTGATTTGTACTTGTAACAATTTGTAGGTTAATGGTTGAAGTTTTCAAATACAGGTACTGTTGAAAATGATGATAAGAATAATAAAAGTTATTTTTAATGAATTGAAACAAAAGTAAGTATTTAAAGGGTGGAGTCACGTCAATTGGGGCGTGTCCCTAATATATATTTGATTTGCACTTATAACAATTTTGTAAAGGGGTGAGAGTGCATGTAAATAGACCTTTAGAATGGAAGTAGTCGATTCCGTCTAAGAGTTGGCAAATTAATACTCAAACTTTGCATGAATGGAAAGAAAAAAAAAATTCATTGGCAATAATAAATAAAACAACATCAAGAACAAAAGATTCAATCCACAAGAATGCATAGTTGAAGTTTCAACACAAACCAGTGTATGGATACCAAATTAAGAAGTATGGATACCAAATTAAGAAACATGGTGTCTATGAAAATTAATGAGAGAAAAACTTAAAATTATATGTTATGGATGTTGGTAAAAATGATACAATGTGAAAGATAAATGGTTACATAAAGCTTATTTATAGGCACTAACTGTTTTATGTTAGATCTTTATGATGATATGTAAGTAATTTGATCATATCTTCTCGATAATAAAAGAGCAAATAAATCAATAAACAAAATGGAGAAAATAGCAACCACTATTTACATCTAACTATTGTTAAAAGTGACGTGTGTATATTGCTTTAATTCTTCCAGGTTCTTACTTTCTTCAATATAGATGGTGTATTTTTTGAATGAAGGGATGAAAGCAAATTAGGGACCAAATGTTATTTATAGGCTTGATTCTACAATCAAGAATTTACAAGCACTATAAGAATCATATAGATCACCAGCAAGACTGTTAAGAATATAATTCTTGTAGAGATAATTGTTATCTTCACACTAGGTTAATTCTTGTAGGTTAGTTATGCAGCTTTCTTATCCTTTTTGTGTGTTCATCTGTTTCTAGAATAACTAGAATGTCATCTTTCAAAACGTTAAAAAAAAATTTATAGTTAAGAAAAATAGTATCTTTTGTTGCAATTGTTTGAAGTGAAATCCCTAAAATCGAAACAGATTATTGAAATCAGAAGCAGCGGAATCAGATATTGTAATCTCTTTAGTAGACATGCTAGTAATCTCGCAACACTGATGAGATAAAACAAATCAAATACATTTTTTCGATTTTCTACTGCAGTGTAGAGAACCGTTCTATAATTACACCCTCACATATAGCTATTACAACAACTCTATAAGTATAGTACTAAGACTAGTTGTAAACCAACAAGACTCACTCGCAAACTGAAAGTACTACAACACGAATGCCGCTCTAAAATCGAAGGGAAAGCGGTATTATCACCATTGTAAAAATATCGAAGAGATAGAAAGAAATAAGAGAAGTGGCTCAGAAATCATCGAGCAAACAAAGGAGAAGAGAAAAAGGTTGAAATTGCATCTAACTTTGTTGTTCTTTTCAAAAGAAATTGACACATTATATAGTAATGCAAGCTATCTCATATGTGTAAACTATACAATATTGGACTTTTGTATTTAATTATTTTTAGAGTTGAAAGTTAATCAATGTGTGAAAGTTTTTCAATGTGGGACTCTAACATTTTTAAATTTACACACTAACATACTATGTATGTTCCAATACTTCTGACCGACACTATTATTCATGAATTTCTCACCCTTTTATCCCTCGTTGAAAATTAGAAATTTTACATTCCATGAGAGTCGAAATCGGTACTTAAAGTTTAAATATCATCGTTGAAATACCGCCTCTAATTTGGCTAAGTTCTGGATGAAGAAAGTGCAGTGAATTTGAAGGAGTTGAATGTGGATCTGTGGGAGTTTGGTTTTGAGTTACCTAATGATGTGTTTAACAATGAACAAAAACAAAACAACCGAAAATGCAAGTTGATTTCTTTAAAATTGTGAAATTAGATACATGAGTAAATACAAATTGATATCTTGGAAATTGTAAAATTAGGAACTTGTGTAAATACAAATTGATTTCTTGAAAATTGTGAAATTAAAGACATGAATAAATGCAAATTGATAATTTTTGGTTTTCAAAAATGCAAATTGATTTCTTGAAAATTGTGAAATTAAAGACATGAATAAATGCAAATTGATAATTTTTGGTTTTTAAAAATTTTAAAATGCAATTTCAAAAAAAGATATTGAGACTTTAGTAACTCATGAATAAATGCAAGTTGATTTAAAAAAATTTCAAAAACTATTTTATAATTTACGGTTTGTAAATTTAAAAAACCAAAACCATTTATATTTATTTTGGTTTTTAGTTTTTCATTCTTAAAAAGAGTTCAGAAATATACAAATGCAGAGGACATCTATTTTTATAATAGCAATTTATGGTTTTCCTTTTACAAAAAATTATACTCCCTCCTTATTGTAAGAAAAAAAATCAATTTACACTTAAAATTGATTGATCAGGTATGTTTTCATTTTTTAAATAAAATATATTATGCAATCTTTTAAATTTTTTGACTATATTAAATTGATCTTTAATTTTATTTTTACTTGATAAAAATATTATAACTTAATAAAAAAAATCTTTAAAACATCTCACCATCAAAAACATATTCAACCATATATCGAACGAGTGGAAAACGTTATTTAAGTATTATATAAATTATCGAGTGAATATGCTTTTTCTTTTTTTGTTATCTAAAAATCATAATTATTTTTTGTTTTATAATATTCAAAGTTTAGGTTACATGAAAACTTAATCTAATATCACCCCTCATCTAAGGAATTCTTTATGTTTTCTATAAGACTATTTTGATTTTTATCTCTTTTTCTCATTTTATCGGTGCCGTTTTCCAAAGACTATTTTAGTTTCTATCTCTGTCTCCCTCATTTTTTGTCCCAATCTTGAGTTTGCAATTAGATCTAGAAAGATTCTTTCATTATCTATCCATTTGATCATCAATCATATAACATATATGTTAACATATATGTTATTATATTTGAATAGATGATGTTGATATGTTCGGAAGGGTTTCATAAATCATTGTTATTTCCTCACTCTATCACTAAATTAATCTATTTATTGGTTCTTTTTTTCATATTTAATATTATATATGTTGTTAATTTTCAATTAGATCCATGAATGAGACGATAAAAACACATATCAAATACTATCGATCTAGCCATAATCCAATGGAATTCATTAACATTTTCTCATATTTCCATATGTTTTTACTCAATTGTCCGATTTGAGAAGGATTCGTATAAATCTCTTACGATTGTGATTTCCTTGATTAAACATGATGACATTTAGAAAGATAGAATAAGGTAATAATTATAAACTTATATATTTATATTCTCCTTGATACTTTCTATTATAATTTATTTTGACGAGTAATGTCTCTATGATTGCTATCAATTTTGAGTTAATAGTTTTTATATACTATTGAGAAGAGTCTCATCCAACATATATCAATCTTGTAGATATATTGTGTATTGTTGCTTCTCAAAATATGTTTTTCTTATTAGTGAAATGAAGATTTTTTTTTAATAATTAATATTTAATTGTTTTTATTGTTCATAATAATTGTAATTTTTTGTAATATGATTATGAAGATCTGAAACTTATGGTGTTTAGTCTTTCTAACTTATTCCTAAGTAGTATGGTAGAGGGATTAATATGATAGGTGAGAGAGTGTTTATAATGTTTAAAAATTTAAATATTTTTTAAAACATATGAGGATGAAAATAAGCCCACAAATTTATTATGCCTTATTTTCTCTCTAAGTACTTGTTGACATTTTATATTTTGTTCCTAATTGTTGATACTAATATGCAAGAATTGAGTACTGCTTATGACTTTCTTGAACATGTTCTCTTATTCCACCAAATTCCTGTTATTTGTAAGTTCTTTTTTTATTGTTTCATCTAAAAATGAACCATAGCTATGTACTTACTACATTTTTTGTCAATTTTGCAGTCATGTCTTCTCATTACTCTAACAATTCTGTCATGGAGACTATCACAAAAGGGGCTTCTGATTATTGGATTAAGCCATTGGAAGAACAAGACTTTCAAAATATGAACGGCATCTTCCATGTGAACAACAAACAGGGAGAGAACAAATCATCTTCCAAAACAAACAATTGATGAAAACCATAATCATAATGTGATTTTTTTTTACGTATTCTCTTGCTTGCATTTATAAGCATGTGAAATTTGTATAGCATTTATTAACATTAAATTGCAATACTGATTGACAGAAATTGAAATATAAATAAGAGAATGGAATGAAAAAAACGTGGCAGAAAACAAATATGGAATTCATCAGTTTTGTCTTCGTTAGTTGAAACACACTCGGTCCTTGGATGTAAGACCCATAATTTTAAAAGTAGCATTTATGTATTTTTGGTGTATTTTGGATTTTTGGCGGAGGCTTTTAAGCAAGTTAATTATATTTTGGAGGTTTATAATCAAAAAAGATATTTTGATGCCAATTAAAATTTCTCGTCGATAAATAAATTGAAATTAACTGCGGTGAATCCTTTACGGATAATTTAATGCGTTTCGGGTGAAAAGTAATTTAACAATATCTGGATATTTTGAGATATTTGTTAAATATATATTATTATCTTTATATGTTTGCTTGGAGGGAAAAAGAAAGGAAAACTAGAAGGAAGGAAAAGGAAAAGAAATAGTATAAGAGAAGGAAGGAAAAAGGAAGAAAGGAAAAACAAAGGAAAGAAAAAGAAAAGAAGGAAAATCGAAAACTCCATCTTCTTCCTCTCTGCTACCCGCGAAGCTTTTTCTCTCTTCTCCGTTTTCATTTTCGTCGCTTTCTTTTCTTCAAAACTAGTAACCCAAGGTTGATGAGAGTTAGGACAAAGATTTCGCAATTCCACTCTTCCTCTTTGATTCGAAAACGAAGAAAAACGTTATTTGAGATCCAAACACAAACCCCCTCCGTTTCTTCTAGATCCAAGCTTCATTTCGCGAAGAGTTAGAAGGGAAAGTTGCTCACTACCACGCCACGGTGCTAGGGACCAATTTGGAAGCGACGTTGCGAGCGGAGATTTTACCGGATTTACTCGTGGTACCGTAATCGCACGTTAAAGCTAATGTGAAGGTAAGGCTCCTTCCAACTTCTTAGTTTGCATTAGGGACTTATCTGTGGTTGTGTGGGAAGGAAATTGTTAGGATTTAAAGTATCGATTTTGGGGAAAAACGAATCTAATGCGTTACGGGTAAAACCTTAGAGTTAGGTTTTGTTTATATTGATGAATGTTTCGTGTATTGGTAAATGAATTTGAGGTCATTGTGTATGACTATGAGTACATGAAGTTTGATGCATTTGGGTGTCACGTTGTGTTGAATTGTGTTCGTTGTATTTGGCGTGTCCATACTTGATGTTTGTTAATTGGTGTGTTTGTTGTGAAATATGGTTTGAATGTAGAGAGTATGTTTGAGTTGTTTATGTGGAATTTTGAAAACCATTAGAGTTAAACGAGTATTTAAAAATGGGAATCTTTTAATACCTCGGTTTACTTAATGTGCGTTTGAGGAAAATGTTTAAGTTAACTGGGCGTTGAGAATGGGGAATCTCTTAATGTCTCGTTTACTTAACTATCGTTTTTTGAAAATCGTTTCAGTAAATGAGTATTAAGAATGGGGAATCTCTTAATGTCTTGTTTACTGAATATTTTATGTGAAAATCGTTTAAGTCAAAAGTATATTAAGAATGGGGAATCTCTTGATATGTCTGTTTGCTTAACGTTTTGTTTTGAAAATCATTAAGATAAATCAGTATTAAGAATGGGGAATCTCTTAATGACTTATTTATTTAATGTTGTTTGAAAATCGTTTAAGTTAACTGGGGCGTTAAGAATGGGGAATCTCTTAAATGTCTTGGTTACTTAATGTTTGTTGTGAAAGTCGTTTAAGTTAAATGGGTATTAAAAATGGGGAATCTTTTAATATCTTGCATTTGCTTAACGTCTGTTGTGAATGGAGTCGGTATATGTTCATGCATTTCATCCTTTTTGTAAATCGTGCAGACCCGTGATAGGTGGCACCTTGATAAATAGTACTTTGGCATGTGATAGGCGGTACATTTATATTTACGTTTTTGAAAACCGTGCCAGACCCGTGATAGGTGGCACCTCGATAAACGATACGGGCCCGTATTAGGCAGTACGTTTATGGTTTCGTTTTTTGTAAATTGTGCAGACCCGTGATAGTGGCACCTTAGGTAAATAGTACTTTGGCCTGTGATAGCGTACTTTACAATTTACGTTATTTTAGTAAACTGTGCAGACCCGTATAGGTGGCACCTCGGTAAACGATACGGGCCCGTGATAGGCAGTACGCATTTATGGTTTACGCTTTTTTAGTAAATCGTGCAGACCCGTTCATAGGTGGCACCTTGTAAATGTACTTTGCCTGCGATAGCGGACACAATTATGATTTACGGCCCTTCGAGGAGGGTTTGGTTTGGAATCCGAGTCCATGCATTTTGGCATATACGCATTGCATTAGGGTGCTTGGCACGCGAGTCGTGGTGATTGAGTTTTATGCTTTGAGTGATTTGAATTTGAGTCGTTGTGTAATTGCGTTGAAAGTGCTAAGTGTTATGTGTTGATTTTTGTGTGTAAGTGTGATGGTTTGTAGAAACTAAGTCGAAACCCAATGTGTCGTGGTAATCGCGTAGTAGTTGCTAAGGGTTAAGATATGAACTTGATTAGGAATACTTGAGTTAATTCATGAATTTTTTGGAAAAACGATCAGGGAAATCGATTTCCCAATCGATTGGATAGTAAACAAGGACTTGGCCAAATGGACAAAATCGATTAGCCAATCGATTTTGTAATCAGTTTTCGAAAATCATTTACGAAATCGACTGCCCAATCGAAAATGGCCTAAGTCATGGACTCATCCATATTCGACCAAATCGATTTGGAAATCGATTGGCCATTAAGTCAGGGGTTCAGCTATCCTGTCAATCGATTGCCCAATCGATTGAATCAAGCCAGAGTTCAAAAAATTCCACTAAAACCTTCAGGAAATCGATTTGGAAGTCGATTGCATTAAGTCAGGGCTCAGCTATCCTGTCAATCGATTGCCCAATCGATTGAATTAAGCCCAGGATTCTGTTTTCATCAAAATCCTTCACCCCAATCGATGCCTAATCGATTGGCTCAGTGAAAATCCTCAATTTTAGTTGTATGATTGATTGTTCATGAATCTCCATGTCTTGATTTGTTACTTTCATTTTTAATTGGCAAAGTATTGTATGAACTTTTCGCATATTGAAAATCATGTTAAGGTGCATGCTTAGTTGAAAATTTATTTTGAGCATTTAAAAACTTAATTGCTATGTGTTAACTGTTATTTTTTTTTTTTTGGTTGGTGACCCTTTACAATTATTGTGGAAATTTGGGCTTTGCCCTCAGATGAGAGTCAGGACGGTCCTACCGGTTCGTACCCTACGAACGGGAATGGAGATGGGAACGCTTGACTGCAGTTACGTTAGGAGGGGCGCGTGGAGATACTCAGGGTGTATAGCTTTTGGTAGGATGATCAGATTAGGATGATGTATAGGGGACTAGGTGTCCTTCTTTTTTGGATTTGAGTATTTTTAGTTTGGAAAACTGTACTTATACTAATATTGTCAGTTTGACATCTTAAGTTAAATGGGTTCCAGTACCATTTAATGTTGTTAATGTTTGGCTTTTAATTGGAGAAACTTTTCCGCTGCTTGCAATTATAATGACTCAATTATCTTGATCCAAATGGCAGTTTCCTGATTATCTTTGTCGTTTAATTACTTTGAAAAAAATATAACCCTCGCTTTGAAAAACGGGGTGTTTACATTGTGTGGATCAGAGCATAGTTGGTTCTTTGGGGCTGTGGAACCTTGGTTATAGGATTGTAGGTCGACCTATAAATTGGGATGTTATTTCTGATCATGTGTCGTTAGGTGACTTGAGTTGCAAGTCCCAATATAGATCTATTATGTGTTTTATAGTCGGACGTATAGTTTGAAGTTATTTGATGTAGTGTTAGACTCTACTTGATGATGTTTATAGAACCACTGCCGCGAAAAGGAATGACGCTCCGAGAGCCAACGCTAATAGGAATGATCAAATGGCGGAGGCTATGAATAACATGGCTGCTTCTGTCGCTGCACAGACTGCTGCCAAGACTCAACGGGATCTTGAAAAGAGGGGAAGAGAGATCCGTGCTGCAGAGTCAAGGGGGTTAGAAGACTTCTGTCGTTACAATCCTCCTAAGTTTAAGGGGGATGAGAATTCAGAGAAGGCGGATCAATGGATCCAAGAAGTGGAGAAGATCTTTGAAATGATAAATTGTCAGGCGGGAGTGAAGGTCAGCTATGCCACTTATATGCTGTTGGGGGATGCTGAGTACTGGTGGAGGAGTGCAAGGTTATTGATGGGAGCAGCCCACGAGGAGGTGAACTGGGAATCGTTTAAAATGAAGTTTTTAGACAAATACTTCCCGATGAGTAACAGGACTAAATTGGGTGACGACTTTCTGAAACTTCACCAGGGGAGCATGACTGTGGGCGAGTATGCTGCTAAATTTGAATCGCTATCGAACATTCAGGTTCTTCCGTGAAGAAATTGTTGAACCATTCATGTGTCATCGTTCCAAGACGACGAAGTATGAGATTCAAGACTCCGTTTACCCTTGAATTCAATGTTTCCAAGCCCTTGTGGAAAAGTGTAGAAAGTTGAGGATATGAAGAACAGAGAGCTACCGAGAGGGAATTTCGGTACAGTAGGGCCTAGTCGGGTTGAATTACCAGAACAACAAGGTAGAAACAAGTTTGCTAACCCTAGTGACGACCACAACTAACAACGGTGGACAAAATCGCCCAGGGAACCAGAGTTCGACGAGACAACCAGACGATGTCCGATGTTTCGTTGTGGGGAAAAGGGACATTTCACGCTTGTACCCTAACACTCTCACCTGTTACCTTTGGTAGAGACCAGACACATGCGAAGGATTCAGCGGCTCCAAGTGAACCAGTGGGTGAATGTGGCTAGAGCTACCCGTCCTACTTAGAGGACGCATTTATTGTGTGAGTGTTGAAGAGGGAAATCCATCTGGAAATCTGATTCAACGTGACTGTGAGATTGCAGGTAACACTCTAACTGCGCTCTTTGACTCGGGGGCAACCCATTCCTTCATTGCTATGGATTGTGTGAATCGCTTGAAGTTATCTGTGTCTGCTTTACCTTTTGATTTGGTTGTTTCCACACCTGCTAAGACTTTGACAGTGAATTCTGCATGTTTGCATTGTCAAATGACTATTCAAATAGGGATTTCTTGGTTAATTTAATTTGTTTACCGCTACAATCACTCGAGGTCATCCTCAGTATGGACTGGATGTCTTACCATTATGTGATTTTGGATTGTGCTCGTAAATTGGTTCTTTTCCCCGAACCAGGAGTTGTTAAATATTTAGCTGCTAACAAACTCCGAGTGTCGCTAAGTGAAGGGACTCATGAGTTTTTGTCTCTAGCCAATGTGGAGGCAAAGATAAGTGTAAACATAGAAGATGTGATACTTCGTCAATGAGTATCGATGTGTTTCCGACGGAAATCCCAGGATGCCACCGGTAAGAGAGGTGGAATTCTCATTGATTGCACCGAGAACGGGACCTATTTCAATGGCACCTTATCGAATGTCGCCATTGGAACTAAATGAGCTCAAAAGTCAATGAAACTTGTGGAAGAAGAAATTCATCAGACCAAGTGTATCACCATGGAGCTCAGTTTTGCAGTAAGAAGCTAAGGACGGAAGCTCGCGCCTATTGTGGATTTATAGACAGCTTAAGCAGGCAACTATAAGAATCGTTATCCCTTGCACGAATCGATGATTTGATGGATCAATTGAGAGAGGCCGCGATATTTTTTCGAAGATGACTTGAATCGGGTTACCCATCAGATCAGTAAGGGAAGGAGACATTCAGAAACAGCTTTCAGGAACCCGCTATGGCATTATGAATACCTGTTATGCCGTTTGAGTTACCAATGCACCGAGCAATTTTCAGACATCATGAACAGAATCTTTAATTCGTCCTTGATAATTCGTGGTCGGTGTTTCATTGACGATATATTGATTTATTCAAGGACTGAAGAAGAGCATGGAGAACATTTAC
>PGTU02016932.1:0-14784 GCA_002896215.2 Cicer echinospermum | reverse complement strand
ATACATCAATGATTTTCAAATCACCTCTTCGTTGTTGTATTTGATTGGCTTGGCCCTGCGTTTGCGAAAATCGAGTTATTACAGGTTTAATGAGTCGAAGTTCAAGTTTGGGGAATCCGCTCTGATGGTGATCGGAATTAAGAGTTGTAATGTGTATTTTACTTATGTTATTATAAATGATTTTTTATATGAAAACTTAGTACGAGTAAGTCTTGGGAATTAAATCAAGAAATTCTAGTTGAATCAAGTTCATTGATATTGTACTAATTTGATTGAAAGAAAAAAAAAGTTGAATTGTTACATGTGTATTTAGAGAAACGTGATATCCTAAATTAGATATTAAAGTTTTTCTTCTCTTTAACAGATTTTCTTTATCCGCTGCAAGTTTTCCTCAAATAATTTAGTATATATTATTATAAATGTTATTTTGGGGTTTAGGGTGTCACAAACATGGTCCTGATTGCTTTATACTCCAATTGCAAGTTTCACATTCATCTCTACCTGATATGTATATGTCAAACCATTTAAGATCATTATTCCACTTAAAGGAACAATAGAATTGTGTTATGCCAAAAAAAGTATCTCCAAAAGAAAAACCATACAACTGATCAAAATGAAGAACATGAACTCTAAGATCATCATCGGCAGACTTGCAATGAACAGTTAAGTTCGTACCGGTTTCCAATTTGTTAGTAATAGTCACATGATTTCCAAGAACATTGTGCATGAACAGCAACGTCAACACACATCTCAAAAGAAATTTTTGGATAAATAAAGACATTGTACCTTCGATCAATCTTTTCTTTGAAAGTAAATAATCTTTAATACATGAAATTAGAATATTTGATCAAAGAAAATCATATATTTATAGAATGATTTTTGGAAAGAATTCAAATATATATAAAAAAAATCATTTAAGTTAATATTTTATGAATATAAAAAATTAATAATTGTTTGTTAAAAATACTAAGTAAAAGTTATGTTATTTGAATATTCTTAACAAGTCAATCAAACTAAGCTATTCAAATATATTAATAATAACTATTAACCAATATAAAGTTTATCGAAAGCCTAAATAAACTAATAAATACCAATATGGTTTGGTTATACATCATGTATTGAGTTCAATTTATTATAAAAGTAGAATTTTCACATTAAATAAACCTAAATAAATTTATTTGTTATTTTAATGTAAACTAAAAATTAAAATTTTTTAAGTGTAAAACCTATATTGTTAAACATTACAAAAGTAAAATTTTCACATTCATAAAATTTAATTTTAAATATAACTTAGATTTAATTATTTTAATATATTATTTAATAATATTTTATGATTTTAATGATAAAGTTTGGACTAAATACTTAGTCAAACAGATTATTGACTAAATACATTTTTTAATTAATGGTATAAATATTTATAAAACAAAGTATTGATCGAGGATATTCAACAAAGTAAATTCAAAGAGAGTCAAACTTTTATTAAATTGAATATTGCTTATTTATTCAATATAGAATAGTAAATTTAGGGAAAAATTAATTTGGATTTACGATATTTAATTTAATTAAATTTACAAATACTTAATTTTGATTTACGATATTTTGATTTGCTTATATATATATATATATTACACCAAAATACTCCACTCCCAAATAATATTACCTGATTGCCCTATTTTTTTGGGATTAGTAAGAAGTCGCTGGCCCAAGGAGCGACCAGCTGAAGGAATAAATTTTTTAGACTTAATTTGAGGTCGCTGGTCTCGCAGCGACCTCACACTAGGAGTAAAATTATTTTTTTTTTTTGCCATTTTAATTATTATATGATTTTAATAATTTTATTATTTTATTATAATTAATAAGTAATTATTATATAATAATATAAATAATATAATAATATAAATAATAATTTAATATAATAATTATAATAATAATTTTATTATTAATTAAAAATGTTTATAATTAATTAAAATATAAATTATATTATAAATTTCAAAGAAAATACATTAAAAAAATTAAATTAATAACATGAAACAAAATACATTAAATTAACTAACAAAAATATATAGAGAAAAAAACATCCAATTTATACTATTGATGTCCACCTAAATGACTTCTAGTTCCACATCTAGGATGTCGTCGACCTCGTCTAGCTCTTTGAATGAGTTGAGGTTTTTCCGGTTTATTCTGATTTTGATCATTAGCCTGTAAGTTGTAGGTGGATTAGAACTACTACCACCTGCTTCCATATAATTTTGAGATTGAGGATTGTACATAGAATCAAACACGGCATAAGCCGACTCAAGAGTCACTTTAATTTAATAGAATTTCCTTTTGTTGCTCCCTCATGTGGATAACTCTAAGTAATCTGACAAACTTTTTTACATTCACAAAATTTGAACCGTAATCGGAAAACTAGAACTTTAATCCTAAAATGTAGTCGGCTTATGTAGTGTTGATTCTATGGTATAATCTTGAGCCACAAAATTTATATGGAAGCGATGATAGTGGTTCTAATCTATCTACAACTTACATTGAGGATAATGATCAATTGGATGAACCGAAGAACTCAACCTGTTCAAAAGAGCTAGACGAGTTGACAACATCCTAATGTGACTGGAAGTTATTTAAGTGGCGATCAATAGTATAAATTTGATGTTTTTTTCTCTATATATTTTGTTAGTTAATTTAATCTATTTTTTCTCATGTTATTATATTTTTTTTCTTATCTTGTTTTAATAATTTTTCTTTGAATTTATAATATAAAATTTACTATTCTTTAATTTATTATTTATTTTTATATTAATTTTTAATAATAATTTATTATTATTGATTTATTATTTATTAATGTTTATTTATTATTATTATTAATTTTATTTATTATATTATTATTATTATATTAGTATTATTTATTAATTTAATTATTTTGAATTTTTAAATTAATAGTAAAATTATTAAAATGATATAATAATTATTAAAAGGGTCAAAAAAAAAAATTCACTCCTAGTGTGAGGTCGCTCCTCGGGCCAGCGACCTCCAAATAAGTCTAAAAAATTTCTTCCTTCAGTTGGTCGCTCCTTGGGCCAGCGACTTCCTACTTACTCCCAAAAAGTAGGGCAGGTAATATTATTTGGGAGTGGGGTATTTTGGTGTAAAAAAAAAAGGAAGGGGATTAATAATGATGCTAATAATGAAATACCTATTTAGTGTAATGATGCTCAAGATGCAATAAAAGAATTACTTATGGAATGTAAAATTATGTGCAAAACAGTGTCAACCCAAAAGAAACAACCAGTGTGTAGCCGAATACAGATTCAAAATTTTCTCCATATATAAGCATTTTCACGTTTTTTAGGTCATTTGCGTAAAACTCAATAGTCGAATACACATCTTCCTCCATTTCTATTACTCCAAAACTTCATCCAATCTTACATACAAACCTTCCCAAATCTAACTAATATCGTCAATTGTATCTAAGATTACTCTTAACTCAAAATCAAAACCCTAAATCCCCAAAATTTTCCCAAAAATCTAAAAACTTCATCTTCTTCAACCTTTACCATGCGTGCACGAAAAAGAGGTTCACGAACCAAGCATGCTTCAATGGGTCCTTTAAAAAGGAAGGCTAAGAATGAAAATGTTGCCAATCTATCAAGATTACTTCATTCACCGGAAGAAGTCGACCGCTTTCACATTCACTACTCGAATAAAAACCTAATAAATGAAATATGGCACACTTGATTCCTTCTCAGCTTTTAAATTTCCTAAGTTACTTAGGGCACAACATTTGGAAGAGTTCATAGGTTATAATAGCCCAATCTATGCTGATTTAGTTAGGTCTTTTATTTATACAACCTTAAGAAGGAAGGTTTAAGTGGTATCTCAGTGAATGGATACTATATCGAACTAGAAAACTCGCAATTGGAGAATTCTGCAGCTACCATTTGAAGGTTCAAAAAACTTAGGTCTGACAATTTGTGTGAGTGGGAAAATGTTGACCAATATGATGCTTATGTATCATTGTGTCGTTTTGACAAAAACACCATGGAAAGAAAACGGGCACAAGTTGGTTCTGAATTTGCTAGGCATATGGTATGGTGTTGGAAATTTGATCGTTAAAAAACTAAGATGTCTCATATATTTCCTCCAATTAAATTTTGGTTCCAAATTATTCACAAATGATGAGGATTGTAGCTTCAGATTTGTACTTTATGATTAGAAGGAATTGGTCTCTCATTGGTCATTATTTTGTTTGGTCTGTTATGTTTGCTCTAAGAATGAATCATTTTCCATATGCCAAATAGATTACCAGGATTTGGATCACTTTCAAGTGGACTTCTCCAGTGAAGTAATGTACAACACCTACAAAAGATAATGTGGTGGACTTGAATGTGCTGGCCAAATATGAAGATGTTGGAACGAGCAACATCAGGCTTATGTCCACAAAGGGATCTTGGCCAATCCACTACAGCTGCCCACGATGAAGAAGACGTAGGGCAAAGGACACGAATGATGATTCACTTTCCAAATTGCATGGTCATGGAAAGGCTCACTCCTTCAACTTTCATCATTGAACAATTTCAGACTATGGACACCGTCTATCAACAACAGATTTCAAATATTAGAGACAACATTGCCCAGAACCATGAGTCTTGTTGCAAGAACTAGATGGCCTATCCATCAAGATTGACCACTTCTTCCCAACGGATGCTAACATGTAGTTTTGTTCGTAGAATTATGTTATTTTCTTTTAATGCTTTATCCGACACTTCGCTTAAATTCTTCATTTGTGATGTATGACTTAGACATTTTTTAACCTTTTAGTATGCTTTTGTCTATATTCTATTTGTGTGATTTTTTTTCATTCTTTTATTTTTTGCATGCTTGGACTATTTGTTTGTTGTTTTTTCTTTTTTATCATGTCAAAAGGGGGAGAAAATTGTATGCTTATGTTGTCAAAGATTTGTAGGTTTTCAAACTTTCAAACCATGATGGCATGAACTCAAGATTAAAGAGGAAGTAAGCATTGCAGTAAGGGGAGAAAATCAAACGATCAACGCTTTGAAGTTTCAACAACAACAAGGTTTTGTCATCATTAAAAAGGGGGGAAATGTAAAATACTTATGTTTTTTATGAAGACAAAGACCAAGGAAGTGATAAGTTTGCAAGCTCAAAGAGAAGTCAACAATCAGCAACTATTGTCAATATGCTACAAGACTTATAATTTAAGGTACATGATGCAATCTAATATTGTTATATTTTCAAATGCACATGAGAACTTCTATTTTAGAATATGATCCAAAAGAATTTTCAAAAATGCAAAAATGCATGAACAGTGTTTGAAAATCAATGTTCGACAAAAGTCAAGTTGTTCGACTACACTGTTTTAACATACAACCAAGTCAATAGAAAAAATTGCATATAATTGTATTCGAATACGGATGTTGAAGTGCACATACAAATATTAAGTGGTAGTAAAAACTACACATTTTGTATTCACACAACAGTGTAGTTCGAATACAAAACTCAATTCAGTGACAAAATCCAGTCACTGTATTTCGACTACAAGGATTTTATTCGAAGCAGGTTAAAATTTGAAATAAATTGAACGTTATTGTGGGTATTAAACTACCTTAGACGGTAGCCGAATACACTGCGAAGCAATGCAATTTTTTTTAGTTCAGATCAATGGATCATTGCATAAGTTCATAAACTCTATGATCGATTGCTGCTAATATGAAGTGATGTAAACGAGTGGTAAAATAATTTTAGTTTTAGATTAAACAAACAATCCTTAACAAGAATTTATAACAACTTTTGACAAACTTTCTAAAATAATTTGAATTATTCAAAGTCTTACTTTCATATTTCAAGTACTTACTTTACATTATCAATATCATAAGAAAGATTCTCTGTTGTACTTGAAATTATATATAAACTGTTATCATTGTACTCAATTGTATATACCCTTCTGATTTCAGTCAAAATCATTGTTGTAAAATCATTCAAATTATTGTGTAATTTGAGCAAAATGGTGTACTTTCTTCAAGTATTGTTAACTAGATAGTCGTGTTCTATCTTAAGTAGATTGTTAGAAGTTTGCAACAAAAGTATTAGAGTTAAACTTGTACTTATTCTAACAATAGTGGAAAATCTCTTGTGGTGTGCAAGAATATTGGATTACCCTTGGTTAGTAAGGGAACCAGGAAAAATCGTTGTGTTCTTTATTTTTCTGTCATTAGCATTTTTCCATATCACTAAATCAATTAGAAAAAATAAACCACTAAGTCTCTAAAAACCAAAAAAAAATTCTAACACACGCTAATTCTTAATGATATCATTGCATTAGTTCATCAAAACCTCTATGATCGATTGCTGCTAATATGAAAGTGATGTCTAAGGAGTAATAAATACTTTTTAGTTTAGATTTAACAAAACAATCTTAACAAGAAATCTTATACAACTTTTGACAAACTTTCTAAAATATATTTGAATATTCAAAGTCTTACTTTCATATTTAAGTACTTACTTTACATTATCATATCATTAAGAAAGATTCTCTGTTGTACTTGAAATTATATTAAACGTTATCATTAACTCAATTTTATACCCTTCTGATTTCAGTCAAATCATTGTTTGAAAATAATTCAAATTATTGTGTAAATTGAGCAAAATGGTGTACTTTCTTCAAGTATTGTTAACTAGGATAGTCGTGTTCATCTTAAAGTAGATGTTAGAAGTTTGCAACAAAAGTATTAGAGTTAAACTTGTACTTATTCTAACAATGAGTGGAAAATCCTCTTGTGGTGTGCAAGAAATATTGGATGTACCCTTGTTGTAAGGAACCAGAAAAATCGTTGTGTTCTTATTTTCTTATTTACATTTTTCATACACTTAATCCTAATTAGAAAAATAAACCCACAAGTCTTAAAAACCAAAAAATTTCTAAACACCTATTCACCCCCCCTATATCAGGTGTGCCTCTAACTAACCAAAGTGTACGAAATATGAGTACGGACCCGAACAACTTGATAATTTAAGAGACGAATGCTACCAAGGGACTCCTGTCGTCAATTATCTAGACTTTTCGACGATTTTCGTACGATTTTCAGTCGGCGATTTTCAACTGACCGAAATTCGTATTTTCCGACAGACGACAGCTATTGTTGAAATCAGACCCAAGACCCGATACACAATGATAAATTTAAATAATACCGCTTCTAAACCATGATTTCATCTACATCTAGGGGAATTTTCAATCGATTTTCAAAAGTGATCCGACAAATCAACCAAAATCCGTATTTTACCCGACCAGACGATTGGCTAATGATCCAAATCTAACTAAGGTTTCGAACACCTGGATAGATTTAAGAGAAAAATTCTACAAGGGACTCCTGATCGTCGATTTCATCTAGACTTTCTGCGCGATTTCGTATGATTTTCAGAGCAATCTTACAACATTGAATAAATCTGTATTTCCGATCATAAGATGGCTAGTCTCTAAAATCTGACCCGTGACCCGATATAATAAATTTAAGATAAGAATGTACAAGGGTTTCCAAATCCATGTTTTCATCTACATATTAAAGCGATTTCATACGATTTCCAAACCGATCTCACAAAATCGACCAATCCGACTTGAACAAATGGCTAGACTAACGAAATCTGACTAGGGACTCACCTGAATAAATTTAAGAGACGAATGCTACAAGGGATTCTGGTCGTTGAATTTATCTATAATATATGGTATATATAACAAATGTCTCGTTAACAATGCAAATTGTGGAGTACTTAGTGGTAATGACATTATAAACGTCATGTATGTGGGTTAAGCTATATAATGATTTTTGGTGTTTTTATTATAAATATGTCATTTGATTGACAAATGTACCTAGTTGGATTCGAACAGGGTACTTTAGATACATCTAAAATTAAAATTACCTCTACAACCAAAATGGGAAACATATAAAATGAATTGAAAATATTTGTGTTTTAGTTGGTTCCCAATAAATTTTATCAAGATCCTGGCCACTGGTGTTATGCATTAGCGAATCTAACAAAGAACAAGTGTACTGTATTTCTACCACATTGGTTAGATGAATCTCTACTTCATTCATCGTACTAGGGCATCAATTCAAGCTACATTTAAGATTCTTATCATTAAGTTTCTTCTTTATTAAATACACAAATTATTTACTGCTCCTATTTTTAGAGAGAAATAAAAATAGAAGTAAATAGATGAAAGTTCCTTGTTACCAATATACAAGCGTAGAATGACAAATGAACAGATATTCAAAGATTTCATGAAACTAAATTATAATGATATTATGGATGTATGATATAACTGGAAATATTATACAGCTTCTCCAATTAGCCAGAACGAAAATTATTCAATATTCCTGTTACTTGCGGGCTGCAATGTGTGAACTGTGCCATCGTTTCCAATTATGTGTTGTTAATGATATTGCTCAGCATAACAGCTCCTCTCTGCATTAAATGCCCTTTCTTTAAATTGGCCTAAGGTGATTAGCCCACCAGCATCGACACTTTTCCGCAACGTAACAGGCCAGTCCTTCTACGGCATTCCAGTTTCCTTCTCCGTCTTCTACATAATGACCAGGGACTCGTCGACCAATGATAAATGTTAAGAGACGAATGCTTGTATCAAGATTCAACTGGTCGTTGAATTACAGCGGCAGAACATTTCTGAGCGTTTCGTCGTTTCAGAGCAGATCTCATACTCATGACACATATGGTTGTATTTTGCTGACCAACGCAGACATGTAGTCGTCCGAAATATAACTCGAGACACAATACGCATCGATAAATTTAAGATAAGAATGCTGAAAGGATCTCCTAATCCACGATTTCATGTGCACTATTGAGGGTGATTTTCGTTATGATTTCCAAAGTGATCCGACAAAGTCGACTAAATCGTATTTTTCAACCAAAGTTGGGCTATCGTGACCATTTTTCATTGAAATCTGAATCGGGACAGCGAAACACCTAATAAATTAAGAGACGAATGCGACAAGGAATTCTAATCTTTGATTTAATCTGGAGCTTTCCGTGCAAATTTCGTATGATTATCACGATGATTTTTACAACATTGAACGAATCCGTTTGTTCCAAACCATACAACGGCTAGTGTGAAATGTGATCCGGGCCCAATACACATAATAAGTTTAAGATAAGAATGCTAACAAGGAGTCTAATCCATGATTTAATCTACATTATTAGGGCGATATTCGTACGATTTAAAGCGATTCGACAAAATTGACCGAAATCCATATTTTCTAACTAGACAATGGCTAGTGTACGAAATCCTGACTAGAGACCCAAACATCTTGATAAATGTAAGGAGACGAATGCTACAAGGGACTCTGGTCGTCCTAATTTACTGACCTTCAAGGAATTTTCAGGGGGATGTTACACATATTGACCCGAAATTCGTATTTTCCGACCAGACGAGGCTAGAGTCTGAAATCTGACCCGAGACACAATACACATGATAAATGTAATATGAGAATGCTACAGGGTCTCCTAATCCATGATTTCATCTGCACTATTATGGAGATTTCGTAAGATTTCCAAGCGATCGACAAAATCAACCGAAATCCATATTTTTCGACCAAACGATGGCTAGTGTTTTAAATCTGGCTTGGGACCCGAAAACCTTGATAAATTAAGAGACTGAAAGCTACAGCGGACTCATGGTTGTCGATTTCATTTGGACTTTCCAGGTGATTTCGTACGATTTCATGGCAACTACATCATTGACTGAATTTGTATTTTCCAACCGAAATGACCAATGTCACTGACCAGTGGAACTCGACACACAATGATAAATTTAAGATACATGCAGTAGGGTCTACTATTACGATTTCATTTCATTATTAGGTCGATTTCGTACGATTTTCAGAATCAATCCACAAAATCAACAAAACGTGTTTTCGACTAGATGATGGCTATTGTTGAAATTGACTAGGGACCAAAAAACCTAGATAATTTAAGAGAAGAAGCTACAGGTACTCATGATCGTCGAATTCATTGGACTTTCTGGCAATTTCGTACAGATTTTCAGGTGACCTTACAAATTGATTGAAATATTGTAATTCCCGATCAGACGACAGGTATTGTCTGAATTTGACAAGGACACGATACCCAGTGTAAATTTAAGATAGAATGCTCAGGTTCTAGTCCATAATTTCACACTATTATGGTGATTATACGATTTTAAAGCATCCGACAAATCGACTGAATTATTCTATTTTCTAGCCAGACAATTGCTAGTGTACGAAAGACAGGGACCCGAAAACCTTGATAAATTTAAGAGAACGGATGCTACAAGGAACTAAACCAACCAAACTCATGCAAATTTCATTGGTTTCGATTCATTCGCAGAAAACCAAACCAGACAACACTAACCGTTGTTACACTTAATTTGATCAAAAGTAGTGGAACAAGTTGATAATTCAAAGCAATAACTCATAGAATTACGGGGAATTGTGGTGAAAATGTCTTATAAGAACTTGAGGCTTTACATTTCTTTCACTTATAACATATATTGTGACAAGTATAAATTTGCAAGCCCTATTCTAACACATTCAGTCCCACATGAAGGCAAAGCATGAGGAAGTTGACAAATATTGAGGTAGTAATTTATTGTTCATACTTGGTAATTAATTTAGGATATAATTTGACAATATTTGAGACAGACTTTTATTGTTCGTATTTGTAATTAATTAGGATACTAATTCTTTTTAACACTCCCTCCTCTATCTTGGAATATAAAAAAAAATAAAAAAATAAAAACAGATAATCAGATCAATTAAGAGTAGATTTATTTGATTAAAAGGAATATCTTGTAATTAATTTAGGATACTACTTCTTCCTTTGTGAAAGCGAGAAATTCCTTTACAATTTGATCAACAAAAGAATTACTCTTTTCTCCCTTCTTCAACTACTAGTATAGCATAGTCACGTTGTTAAGTGGGTAACGACTGACGTTATTTCGAATTATTAGGTGGTTCAGCTAATAGATGAGTCGATAACACATTGCAATTAAAAGATTGAAACTTTTTCCTAAATTGGACATTATCGCAATATAAATGAAACTTTAACAAAAAGTCGACATCAAGATTTCTTAGCCCTAATGCTAGTAACATATTAAAGCCTTCTATTTATCCAGCTACATGCTGTTTTCAAATGCATGCTGTCTACACCAAATTAATCTAGTCCTGACAAAAGTATTTGTTACAAAAGATTCATGGAGGAATTCATTCATGAAAAACAGAAAAAAATGACAAAGCCACAAGACAATACGAGTCTCTACCAATGAATCGAAATTATAAATCACACCTATATAAAATCTTTCTCACATCAGGAGATATAACACTGACAACGATCGTTAAGAAAACCAACCATTGAAAGTAATTAGTTGAATCCACATCTCAGATGTTTTCTTAACCAAGATAGATATATATGACAACAGCAGGCATGTTGTTCCTATGCACAAGAACCGAACTCTCATTACGTGATTTGATATGGAGTTTCAGCAGTCATATGTTTATTGTCAGTGGCTAATGATCTCCGAAGAAAACGGTGATGTAGCGTTTATCATTGTGGCATGGACTTTGATTTGTGAGTTGCCCAGAAGCTGGCTCCATACCAATCTGATGGCAAGCAAGAAATTGGCCGACTATTGTTCAACAGAGACTCGATTTGATTTTCACTGTCTCGGTGGACTCCCAAATCTGGTCAGCATATTCTGATTTCACAATGTTGCGTGCACATAATTCAGGGGAAAAACCTTAGACATGCATTTCAAAAAAATGATGATAAATTTGTGGGGAAACTCCAACTCTAGCCTAGAAAATAAAATATACTGTCTTTTTAAATATTATCAGCCATGAGTCAGGTATATATTTTGTCTGGTCTAGCTGTTCATGAAGACTTCTACGCTTTGTGAATTAAAAAAGAGTTTCACATCAAGCTTTTTTCTATAGAAAGTTTTCGACAATTACTTTGAAATTTGCACTTTATTAAAACAGCAAACTACACAATAGAACGGGAATTTAACCTCCAATATAATGAACAAGTTTCAGATTGTGCCAAAGACATGCAAACAAGTGATGAATGTGTTTGAAGATTTTCGATGACCGTCCATCACCCACAAATTGAAAGGCACTTACCATCAAGTTCTACACAGGTGCTGTTCATCCAGTGATATTTCTGTTGGCACTAACAGCGGGCACTGTCTAATTTCAATATGGAAGAATGACACCAAATGGAGATACATGGTCAGACACTATACTTTCTTCCCACTCTAGCATCATACATATTCGGAAGCAGAGCTGTCTGCTCTGTCACCAGGAAGTTGCAATAGATGAATTGAAACTTGTCATAAAAATTATTTTTTTGAACTGCCCAGAGTCTTCGCCGGGATAAAGTAAAGCATCCAGCAGGCCACTATTCTGTGAGAAGAACATACTGACTCCAGTGTACTAATCGGTGTATCAGATTAGAATGAAATCTTCAATTGACTCAAGTAACGAGGTGTGGAGATGAATACCCAGCTACTAAGTCAATTTCTGAATATTGGAGTGAAGGGGAGACATCCATGCTTAACATCATAGAAGCCTCGAAAGGCTTAGAAGTGGAGGAATATGCATTTTAAGTGAATGGCAGATGTGGACACATGAGCTGTGTGAGGAGAGAGGATCAAGGTGATTGCATGCCAAATGAGTATGTGTCAATTAATCAGAAGTATTATCCTGAATATGATCATATGTGATTAAAAACACCTATCTGTTGTTGATTGAGAACCAATCTGGCGGTAATCAACAATCTGGCATTGTTTGACCTCTAGAAGAATATTGTGGTATGGATGTTGCTGGCAGAAAACTACAATACTGATAAAGAATCATAACTCATTTAGCAATATATTGCACTAAGCAGAAATATCACAAACTAGGCATCATTAGGTAAGATTCACCTTGGTTCTCCTTCAGACGTGTCAAATATTGCATCATGTATATCATACGTAACTCTTTATTCTGCAAGAGAATGGGATGCAATTTATGGTCTCCGTTAATTTCCACAGTCTTTTGGTCACCGGGAGTCTCTTGCTGGCACTCCGGGAGGATAGACCGGCAAGCAGCATTGACACCTCTTGACCCGGGTATTCAGTAGTTCTTTTCTCATTATCTGTACGACCGACAAACTACAAGCACTTTCTAATGAAAAATAAAATAGCACAATATTAAAAAATAAAATTGTAGAAGAATACTGGTATCGCCACAATTATAAAATCCTGTGTGGAATGCATGATCGCCATACCTAAAATGTTTTAATTCAAAGTACCAAGACGTTTACTTATAAATTACAGTCAGTTTCCTAAATAAGTTATATCCCTCAAATTTATTAAAAAAATAATAAGAATTAATAACAAAATCCATTAGTTTCCTTATAATAAAGAAAGAATGACATTTTTCAAGTTCAGAGTTCTATATATGCATACATGATAGTGTGATATCTCACTGAAACCACCATATATTCAGAAATTTACACACATATCCATTATCAGCTGAATATGTTTCAGAATTATAATAGATATTTCCTTATCAAGGCAACCAAATACTAAGAAGCACTGTGTCATAAAAGTTAAACAGAGTGTGACGTACACAGCCTTCATAATTTTAACCATGACATATTCTACTATCTACAGTATAAATTTACAACTCACCTAATCTGCAACTGGAGTTATCAGACATAATGTTCAAGCCAAAAGAAATCATTTGCAAACACGATACAGTTGAATTGGTTGTAAAATATTCATCTCTATGTTGCGTAAAGCGTTGATTAGAATTATGAAATTAGAATTAATACTTAATACAAAATTGTCTGGTGATGTATTCAGGGACAGATCTGAGTTATGAAGGGAGGCCACGGCCACCATTTTCTTTCGGTAAAATTATGTTATATTTATATAAAATTTATCTATAAAATATTGGTATATATTAACAATGTCATCGTTAACATTCAATGGTGAGTGTTAATGTAATGGACATTTTCATAAACTCATGTATGTGTTCAATGCTACTGATATGAATTTTGGTTATTTTTTATTATAATAATAGTTATTTGATTGAAAAATTGTAAATAGTTGGATTCGACAGGGTACTTTTAATCTTAAAAATTAAAATTACACTACAACAAAATGGAACATAAAATGAATTGAAATATTTTGTTTTTAATGTTGGTCCCCCAATAAAATTTATCAGATCCGCCACTGGATGTTATGCATTAGGAATCTAACAAAAGACAAGTGAACTGTATTCTACCACATTGGTTAGTATGAATCTCTATCTCATCTTATCGCCTACTAGGGCATCACAAGCCATTTAAAGATTATTTAATTAAGTTTCTTCTTTATTAAATACACAAATCTAACTAGCTTGCTCCATATTTTTAGAGAGAAATAAAAATAGAAGTAATTAGATGAAAGTTCCTTGTTACAATATACAAGGAAATGACAAATGAACAGAATTCAAAGATTTCATGAAAACTTAAAAAATGATATTATTATAACTAAATATATAAAGCAATGACAAACAATACACAATATCCTTACTTGCGCTGCCATGCGTGCCCATCTGTTTCCCAATTTTGAATGAAGCTCAGCAATCAACAGCTCCTCTTCTGCATTAAATGCCCCTTTTTTTAAATTTGGCCTAAGGTGATTAGCCCACCGCAGTCGACAACTTTTTCCGCAACGTAACAGGC
>PGTU02016931.1:0-27108 GCA_002896215.2 Cicer echinospermum | reverse complement strand
GGTTTATAACATGTTTGCAACAGGGATCTTCACAAGGTATAGAAGATAAATGGATGCGTCTTCCGATTGTTTCTGAGCAATTGTTTTTTTTTGAGTGATGCGGGCTGAAATGAAACTTTGTTGAACAAACCTAGGGGACCTTGAAGACGTGTGAACGGAAGGAAACGTGTGCCAGTGTGAACTGAAGGAAACGTTGACTAGCAGCAGATCAGTAAAAAATATTTTATTTTTCTTTTTCCTTTTTATATTTTTGTATATATACTAAATCTGAATAATAAAATAATTGTAAATTAATATTAAATATATTATTATTAATTATTAAAATAATTTTAAATTAATTGGACAGAAAATTAGTTACACAGCTGTCCCTAAATTAATGTAATTTACGTGGTAAAAAGATAATTAAGTGTGAAGTAAATTATTAAAAAAAATGTAAGAGATATAATAATAATTTGACCATGTAGAAAAGTGATGATATTTGCAATTGAAAAGGAAAAATGTAAATAGTGTCGGTGGTGGGCGCAAAAAAAAAAAAACCAGATCAGGATAATCTCTTCGAATTGATTACCGATGCGACGGGCAAAAAAATAAATAAAAAATGACTCAGACCAAGGATGATCGTCTTCGGATTGATTACCAGCCGATATGTTGATCGAGGTAGATAAATTGATCGTCTCGGGTTGGTTACCGATGCGTTGATCGACATAGATAAACATATATAAAATGATCGTCTCAGGTTGTTACCCGATGCGTTGATCGATATAAATAAAAGGATGACTACACAAAAATGAGTTTAAAGTGTAAGAATGTAAATAAAGGAGATAAATTTTGTTTTATTTTATATTGTAAAGGATAACATGATGTGATAATGCAAATCGTAAAATGAATAATTGTGATACAAAAAGTTATTGAATATAAATAAAATATACAGCATAAGATATGCATGATTAACTCATTATGCATGATATAAGAAGTTGTTGATATATGTATTATGAGTGAAGATGCATAAATCTGTTGAGTATTGGAAAAAAAAATGTAACATGCATGCAATGAAGATAATGCCTTTAAATAATTTTTATATTTTTAATATTGCTTTATTCATTTTTTTTTGTTCACGAGCCTTATGCGACTTATACACTTAAAGATCAATGAATCAACGACGATAACAATGATGACGTGTATCTTTGTGTAATCAGCTTCTTGAGGTCAAATCAAATGTGGCATTATTTAAAATGCTTACCCCCTCATTTTTTTATACAACATTATCTCGCGTTCCGTTATATATTTCAAGCGTCAAATATTAAAATTTTTTTTATTTTCATAATTTTCAAATTCTCATATTATTAACATAAAATGCACTGTTTTTTTTTAAAAAAAACGTTAGAACAACCAACATGAGACTAAATTTGTTTAGAAAGAGTGTAAGGCACAGTACATAGAACAATGATATTGGAAAATGTACATTTTTGCAAAGAGACATGGGTTACAAGTGGGGAGTGTGTTTAGTCGTTTAGTTGGAGAGACCAACAAACGCTAGTCATGTCTGTAATGTAGAACTTCTAAGAATAATAACTGCCCAACTTGAAATGCTTGATTCTTTTGTACCAACTTTTCATGAACCGTCTTCCAAGTTTTCAATCCATCGGGATGCTCTAATTTCCTAGGTCGCCTGTTCAGGTTTTCAGACCTAGCGAGCCCAATTTTTTATTATTATTATTATTTTTAAGCATAATATTTCTGACTGCATCTGAGTTTACTGAAGGAAGCTTCATCTCCATCCATTTCGGCGAGTATTAAAGCTTCCCCAGAGAAAGCTTTTTCACAACATATGGTCCTTCGTAGTTCGAAGTCCCACTTTCCCCAGAATCCTTTTTATGGGCAAATTTCTTTAAACACTAATTCTCTCTCGAAATTCTCGAGGACAGACTTTTTTCTCGGGCTTTTTTGAGTCTTTCTGATAAAGCTGACCATACACAAAGCTATCATTCTTTTTCTTCTATGAGATTCAGTTGGTCATATCGGAATTGAATCACTCTGCCTCTTCTAGTTTTGTTTCCATCAGGACTTTGATCGAGGGAATTTCAACTTCGATGGAGTACCGCTTCCATCCATACACCAATGAGAAAGGAGTTGCCCTGTTGAGTACGAACAGAGGTTCTAATAGCCATGTAATGAAAGGGAAGCATTTCATGCCAACTTATAATGTCTCCACCATCTTCTGTCTGATCTTCTTGAATCTATTTGCTGCACTACAGCCCCATTCATTTCGGACGATATGAGAAGAATATGGTGCTGAATTTGTAAATTATCACACAAAGTCTTTCATCATTTGTTATTCAGATTAGTCGCGTTATCAGTGATTATCTTATTTGGCAATCCATATCGACAAATCAATTCTCTTTGATGAATCTGACAACCACACTTCTCGTCACATTGGCATAAGAAGCACTTCAACCCATTTTTGAAATAATCAAAGCTAACAGGATAAACCGGTGTCCATTTGAACCTTAGGCTCGATGAGTCCAATAACATCCATTCCCCACATTGAAAATGCCATGGTGATGTTAAACATTCAAGAAGTGGGTGGTACATGTATTTTATCAGTCATAGATTTGGACATTTGTGACATTTCTTTACGTGACTAAAGCAGTCGGATTCCATGGTCACCAGTAGTAGCCAAGCCTTAAGATTTTTCTTGCCATTGTGTGCCATTTGCATGAGTTCCAAGAACCTTCTGACCTCTTGGATAATTTTCTCTGCTTCTGCTTTATCCACACATCTGAAGGAAACCATATCATGATTTTCTCTATAAAGCACATCACCATTCAAAAAGAAACTCATTGACAACTCCTTAAAACCCTTTTGTCGTTCTCTGAAATACCCAATGGATATTCGCTTATTCTTAACAATATGATTTGAGTCATAAACGACCGCTTGCCACCAACCTTCTTCTATTGATAAGCAATATGCAAGTTTATCTCTTGTTGAATCGTTATGACGCAGCACGTCTTGATTAGTGGTGATTTTGAACATTGACAGACAAAGTGGCCAAGGCGTCAGCTAACTGGTTTTCTTCTCGAGGGATATGGTGAAAAGTAATCTTCTCAAGTGTTCTGTCAATTCTTTGATATGGGTGTGATACGGAATCAATTTAGAATCTCGCGTTTCCCACTCTCTTTCGTTTGATGGATGACCAACAATGAGTCACCATATACCTCAAAAAATTTTTACATTTGATTCAATAGCTGCTTTAATTCCCATAACACATGCTTCATATTCCTCGCAATATGTTTGTACAATCAAAACCACAACCTAGCCGTAAATGGAGTGAACTGGTTCTTTGGAGAAATCAAAATGGCTACAATTACATGCCCCTAACGCATTAGAGGCACCAATCAAACACCAACCTCCATTTTTCTTTATCAGATGATTCAATCTCTTCAACTAAAGTCATTATGTTTCATCGGGGAATTCACACTGCATTGATTGATAATCTTCTACCGGTTGTTGGGCTTAGTACTCTGCTAGTGCGCTTCCTTTGATAGATTTTTGTGTAACATATACCAAATCGTATTCTGATAACAACATCTGCCAACGGGATCCTTCCAGTAAGAGCAGGTTTCTCAAAGATGTACTTAATTGGGTACATTTTAGACACCAACCAAGTTGTATGAGATAACATGTATTGCCTCAACTGACGAGCAGCCCATGCCAATGCGCAACATGTTCGTTCAAGTAGTGAATATCTTGTTTCACAACTGGTGAACTTTTTGCTCAAATAATAAATAGCATGTTCTTTCCTACCAGATTCATCATGCTGCCCCAGTACGCAGCCCATTGACTCGTCAAGTACTGTTAAGTACATAATAAGTGGTTTCCCAGGAACAGGAGGCACTAGGATGGGAGGTTTTGATAAGTACTGCTTAATCTTTTCGAAAGCTTTTTGACAATTCTCATTCCATTCAACCTTTTGGTCTTTGCGCAACAATTTGAAAATCGGCCGCACGTAGCGGTGAGATGAGATATAAACCTTGCAATGTAATTCAATCTACCCAAAAAGCCACGAACTCCTTTTCCGTGCGTGGAGCCGACATTTCTTGTATTGTCTTACTTTATCTGGGTCCACCTCTATCCCTTTTTGACTAACGATAAACCCAAGTAATTTGCCTGATCTTACACCAAATGTGCATTTAAGGGTTTAAACGAAGTTGAACTTTTCTTAGTCGCTCCAATAACTTTTGAAGGTTAACAACATGGTCTTCTTCGGTTCGAGATTTTGCGATCATCAATCATCCACGTAAACTCTTTTCCCTTGCATCATGGTCATGAACAAGGTTACATGCTCTTGATAGGTTGCCCCGCCGGTTCTTCAATCCAAATGGCATCACTTTATAGCAGAAAATCCCCATGTGTGATGAACCGTAGTTTTCTCCATATCTTTCCGGGAGCATCTTGATTTGATTGTACCCTGAGAAACATGCCATGAAGGAGAAAATAGAGTATGAGCAGTGCTATCCACTAGGACCATCAATAGAGTTAGAGGAAGTCATCTTTAGACTAGCTTTATTTAATCCCGATAATCAGTCGCACATTCGAACCTTTCCATCTTTCTTTGGAACTGGTACAATATTAGGTCTCATCCTTCTTAACTTCTGTTAATTGGAGTGTATTCAGCTTAATGGTAGCTGTGTCAACTATGTTAGTATCTAACCCGGGCATAATCCTGATATACCATGCAAAGACATCCACATATCAATTAAAAGTTTAACCAACTTTTCCTTGCTCATTTTCTTTTCATAGACATAACAACTTTAACTTCTTTTTATCAGCTCAGTCCCTAAATTGATCACCTCAACAGGTTCTTGATAGGGTTGGATTATCTTAGCTTCTTTGTTCAATTAAGCTTTCTAGTTCTGGGGGAAAGTAGTAACCCTAAATTTTGTCCATTATTTAAAATAAATAAAAAAGGAAATATATATTAAAAAGGCTGTTGTTGCCTCTACTAATTAGAGAAACATAAAACTTTTGTTTTTAAGTCAGTCTTGGTACACTTTGTGCAGAACAAATAGACAAAAATTTTGAGTTTTAAAAAATAAACTAAGGGACAAATTAAAGCTCAGCAACAGAACATATCAAAATAAATAAGTCAAAACCATGAATGCATCAGAGGTGTAGAAAAAACGTGGATGATGAGCAAAGGAAATGAAACATCAAACAGGAAATAGATAGATAAGGACCAAGGCAGACAAAGAAAACAACTAAACAAATCAAAAACTCTATAAAAACACCCTTATTTTGCAATTTCAAAAAAAAGAAAAATCAGAGTTGAACTAAAAACACACAGCACACAAGAAGGAGCGAGTTTAACACCACTAGAAAACGCATAAAGAAAGAAGAAGAAGAAGAGAACCAGAAGAGAGTATCAACGAACAGAAAACGCAAAGGTTTTTTTATCATGTACAAATAATTTTGTTCGATCCAATCTTCACTGCATGATCTTTATTTTGTTATTAAAAAAATGTAGTAGAAATTTTTAAGATAACATTATGAACTAAAAAATAAAAGTAAGATTAGATCAATCACAAACCTCTTCGACATGGTATCACGGTCGCGTCGCACCGAACGTCACCCTTTTTTTTAGTGTCGTCGCTCTCTCTCTCTCTCTCTCTCTCTCTCTCTCTCTCTCAAATTCGAGTAATGGAGATTTTTCTCTTACAACCTTGGAGGAAAATGATAAAGATGGCAGCCGTATGGAAAGCCTTGGAGCGGTTAAAGTTGGATGGTCCTTCTAGTTTTGAAGATCCAAGCCGCTAAGGATGTCCGCCACGTCACCAAAACACACAGCCGTTGCCTGCGTCTGTCAAATATTGCTGCCGCTGTACTTGGTCTTTCTGCAAACACGGATGCCTTTGTTTGTGCCTTCAGGTGTGCAAGTAATTTTTAGGGTTACCAACTTAGCTTATTTTTTATAATTTTACAATTAATTTGTTTCATTAACTAAAGTTATCCATTTCATAACATAAAAATACAAGTAAATATCAATTCATTAAAAGTTAATTAGGTACGACATTTTCTATCTGAGTTAATAGGATACAAGTTGCGACAACTTGACATTTCTAAACTTTCATCTTCATTTAGATAAGTTAATAAATTAAAACTCATAAATAAATTAAAAAAATAAAAATTATTAGGAGTTAACTAAAGATAACATCTTTTAATCCATAAATAGCAGAAGATGTTGATTTATACAAATTTATTATTCTAAAGCTTATTTTTATAAATAAGTAAGTATATTTAATTAACTTTTAAATTTGAGTTGCATTCATTATATATTTTAATAACTTATGGAGTTGTTGAGACACAAGTTGTACTACTGAGTGTTAAACACAAGTTGTACTATGTTTGAAACTCAATTTTAAAAATCACACAATAATTTAAAAATATTCTTAAAGGATTAAATTAGATGAGACATCTTTTTTATTCTTTGAGTTTTGAGACACAAGTTGTACAACTTGATCGTCTTTAAAACTTATATTTTAAAAATATTTCTATTCAAATTTAACTAAATAAATTTATTTTTCTATTTTGTCAAAACATTTTTTTAATATAACAAAACAAATTTTCATTAAAAAAAATCAACACATCAACATTTTTTAACAAGAACTACGTAGCTTTGATTTCTCCATCGCACCGGGAGATACGTAGGAGCAAGATCACATTCTTGTCAAGCACATAAATAAAATTTCTTTTTTTGTCCTTTATTTGTTAAGTACATATTTATTTCAAAATCATATTTTAAATATAGTAATAATTGTTATTCATATTTAATAATAAAGAAAAATAAATATACTTAAGTTAAAATTAATTCTTGCACAATTAATTATAGGTAACCGTTTTTAACGGATGTCGTAGGGTGCTAATACCTTCCCTACGCATAATCGACTCCCGAACTCAAAATTTGGTTTCAAAGACCATTTTCTTTTTTTTTATTTTTTAAGGGTTTCCCAATATTTTCCCTATTTTAAATTAAATTTTGGTGGCGACTCCATTGAATTCGAGAAACACTCGAAATTTTAGGCCGCGACAGCTGGCGACTCCACTGGGGACATTTTTAGAGAGTCAGGCCTAATAAATTAATTGTGCATAATTCTTAACCTTTTTATTATTATTTTTGTTTGTTTTTCATTTTCTTTTATTTATTTTTATAATAAATTAGTTGATATTATAATATTTTTTAAGCTTGTAGATCATTTTTATTTATTTATTTTTATTCATGTATGTATTATTTATTTATCTATTTATTCTATTTATTTATTATTATTTATTATATGTTTATTATCGTTATAGAGTTATTGAATCATACTTATTCTACACCCTACACTTTTATTAAGACACACACTTATGAGTGGAACCTTACACCCGGGTTTGAACAAAACTTAAGTTTAGTTTCGAGGTTGTGTAGTGGTAGCCTTCTGGATGTACATCCTGTTTGGTTAGCATGAAAATCTCACCTAGAGTTTGATCTTATTGAGGGTATTGTCACTCCAAATAGTTTACCTATTGTTGTTGACAATATTCCAAAATGAGATTATTGGCTCTAGGGACCGTGTTTAGAACTATAGAGCCACCTTTGTGAGAGTTTCACTACATAAGCCAATAGACCCTTTCATTATAAGAATATCCATATAAGCAAAAAACACCTCATATATTCATTCAAAATGTTATATATTCACAACATACATTCTACATAATTGCATTCATATTTCATGACATTGTTTCTTTTGAAAATAAATTGGCATTTTGCATCAATTTTCAGGATTGTTGGGGAATCATAAGAATCTTAGTCACGTGTTAAATTAAAGCAGACAATGGGATCAGAAAAAAGAAAAACTTTACTTTTAAAGTTCAAACAACCTGATTTGAAAAGTTTAAGAGACATCAGCAATCAAATGAAAACTATACAACGTGATAGTTTCTTTCTCAAATATGGGAAGATCCTAAATCTCTTGGCAGTAAATGTGCAAACGGGGGCCCTCACGGCTTTGGCTCAGTATTACGACCCTCTCTTAAGATGTTTCACCTTTCAAGACTTTCAGTTGGCCCCGACATTAGAGGAATTTGAGCGAATATTGGGTTACCCCTTAGAGAAAGGAAATCCTTATCGATATACTGGGCAACCACCTAGTTTGGATGCAATTTCTGAAGTGTTGAAAATCGACATAAGAGAGTTGGCAAGTACAAAAGAAGAAAAAGGAGCCATTCATGTTTTTTCGAGAAAATATCTAGAGCAAAAGTGCCACGATTTAGCCGTTAAAAAAGAATGGAGTGCTTTTATAGACGTTTTGGCTCTAATCATCTATGGTATTGTTTTATTCCCAAACCTTGATAATTTTGTTGATTTTGCTGCTATCAATGTCTTCTTATCTTTTTAACAAACATAAGCAAAATCCAGTTCCCGCGATTCTTGCTGATGTATACTACTCTCTACATATGCGACATGAGAAGAAAGGGGGAACAATTTTGTGTTGTGCTCCAGTGCTGTATATCTGGTTCATGTCTCATATGTTCAAGAAAGGGTATCATATTGGAATTAAAGATAATCGTGAATGGGCTCAAAGTATAGCTAGCCTTATTGGAGACACAATTTCATGGTATCACAGAGAACAAGGGGTAGAGGAAGTAATATGTCAATGCAGAGATTTCCCAAATGTGCCTCTCATGGGAACCAAATGATGTATTAATTACAATCCGGCGGTAGCTTTGAGACAACTTGGCTACCCTATGTTGGAAAAACCAGATGATAAGTCATTGGAAGCTTTTATTTTGCACAATACGGGTATAGTAGACCCACCTATGTTGCGAAGGATAAGTCGAGCTTGGGAGAAGATCATCAGAAAAGGAAAAGCACTTGGATGCAGAAGTTGCAGCACAAAAGAACCCTATCAACAATGGGTAAAAAATAGAGTCCAAGAAATTAAGCTGCCTTTCCACAGTACCCCCTCAAATGATCAGGAAATGCCTGAACCTATTCTTGTTGCAAATGAAGAGATAGAAGAACTCAAAGCATCATTGCTAAAATCTGAAGAGGAGAAAAAAGAGCTGCAAGCGAAGTTAGAAAAAGTCACCCAAGAGAATGAGAACTTACGATCAGAAAACACTTGTAAAAGTCAGTTTATTGAAAGAAGTAACAAGAGGTTGAAAGTTGAAAAAGAAAATAAACTTGACATACAAGATTGTTTGAGAGGTGCAAATGAAGAGTTAGATGTGCGAAAGCAAGAAAAGAATGCAGCTATCGAAGAGGCCTATATGTGGAAGCAGTTGTGGTCAAAATCAGCAAGCTCTGAGAAGAAGATAAAAAAAGAGTTTGAGGATTTAAAGAAACAACTTAAAGAAATGGTAGCTGAGTATGAGAGTCAAGTAAGGAACGAGAGGCAACACAATGAAGAAATTGAAGAATTACTCTCAAAACATCAAGACGCACTAAGAATAGAAATGGAGAATTCTAGTGAGCTGAAGAATTACATCGATTACCAAGAAAAGATCTATAGTGACCTAAAGGACGAAACCATATATTGGGAGGATCGATTTATGACGTTGCTAGGTCAATTAAAGAATCAAGAGGTCTATAAAGAGTTGGAAGATAAAGGAAGACATTGGAAAGACTGCTTTTCAAAATTGGCAATGCTAGCTAATCAAGCAGTCTTAAAAATTCCAACACATCTAAGAGAGATTGATGCGGTAATGCATCCGTTGAATACTCCAGTCAAAGTCTACAAGTTCGTTGAATATTGCAAAAATTTGATAGAAGAATTGGAGGAAAAGATTGGTTGTCCTATTAGAAGAGAAGATTGAAATCCCATAGTCAATGTAGTTTTTAATTTGAATATGATGTACTCTTTTTCTTATCAATGAAGGATTTTCTATTTTGATTTCCAGTCCTCATATTTTCTTCACTAATAATTGTGTTCTTGCCTAAGGCGTATGATTCCCCAATATCCAACCATCATAAGTCACTAATTGATTTCATTTCCATCACATTCATATTTTAATACTCATAGAATTTTTATTTTCAATTTATTTTTAATTTTTAATTTTTTATTTTTTTTTTTTATATAAAAAAAAAAAAACAAAAACGCAAAGAAAAAAAATCAACAAAGCTGATTCCCCGACACCCTTATCGAACGCGTGCGAATTCCAAGATCATGGATGAACTCGAGCAAAACCAAGAGGTGATAAGAGCGGATGTCAACCAACTGAAAGAAAAAGTCGATCGAATCTGGAAGCTATACAAGCTTTGGCAAGGAAGGAGAATACAGATGGGGATCCTCCAATTGTAAATGAAGAACACCAAACTACTCTTTCTCATCCACCAGGTTTTACCCCGACTAACCAACAATTCCGCACTGCAACTATGCAATTTCCTATATATGGTCTCCCGCCTGGTTATACTCCGCCTGTAGTCATTAACCCCATAGAAAATAACCAAAACCACCCAGCTGTCAATCCCCAAAACTTAAACCAATCACAAATCCCACCTCATCTGGGCTATGTGCCACCCCAAAACACTATACCCACAGAAAATATTCCATATAGTGTACCTCAAGTGCCCCATTTTGATGCTAACGGGAATTGGCATCAACCTCACATTGGGGATGATACACAATCAAAGGAAAAATTCCATGTCTTGGAAGAGCGAATAAAAGCAATTGAGGGGTATAATGTTTATGGCCTAGAAGCTTTCGATATGTGTCTGGTTCCTGATGTGACTATCCCTCCCAAATTCAAGGTTCCTGACTTTGAAAAATACAAGGGCAACACATGTCCTAAAAATCATCTAACTATGTATTGCAGAAAAATGGCTTCTCATGCTCATAACGACAAGCTGCTCATTCACTTTTTCCAAGACAGTTTGAGTGGGGCATCGTTAAGTTGGTATATGCATCTCGAGCGAAAATCGAATTCGTTCATGGAAAGACCTGGCCGATGCCTTTTTGAAACAATACAGGTACAACATTGACATGGCCCCTGATAGGATGCAACTGCAAAATTCATCGAAAAAGGATAATGAATCTCTCAAAGAGTATGCACAGCGGTGGAGGGAAATGGCATCACAAGTGGAACCTCCCTTATCTGAAAGAGAAATGGTTGGTATGTTTATGGATACTCTCCAGTCGCCTTTTTATGATAAGATGATTGGGAGTATATCATCAAACTTTTCTGATCTGGTCATGATAGGAGAAAGGATAGAAAGTGGGATGAGGAGTGGAAAGATCGTATGTGCAGCAACCGGCATAAAAAGACCCCAAACGACATTCACAAAAAAGAAAGAAGGGGACGCTAATGCTGTAATGGTAAACCCCAGAGTCTCCTATTTTCCACCCATCAATTCTTATCGACCCCCAAACTTCCAGCCCCCAATATCACAAACTCCTTACATTCCTTATCCATATGTTGCAACCACACAAGCTTCATACCCTCAATATCACCCTTCAAGACCACCTTTTTATCAACCACCACCTACCCCATTTTCCCAACAAAGTCAATGGAACCAAAATCCAATCTCAAATCACTACAGACCACCTGTCAATCAAAAAAGGACAACCCGTTTTGACCCAATTCCTGTCACGTACAGTCAGTTGTTGCCTCACTTACTCCAAAATTCAATGGTAGTCCTGAGGCCAATGAAACCTCTAGAACCACCATTTCCGAAATGGTATAATCCAAACGCCAAATGTGAATACCATGCTGGAGCCGTGGGGCATTCCGTCGAAGACTGTCAAGCCTTAAAAACTAAAGTGCAAGAATTGATCAATGCAAAATGGCTTACCTTCAAGGAAGATGGTCCCAACGTGGGGAATAATCCTTTGCCGGGTCACGGAGATACCGCTGTCAATCTCATTGAAGAAGAGATGGACCAGTACACAAAAGATGATTATGTATCGACCATAGAGCCATGCATGGAAAAAAATAGATCTTTTCCAAGACCATTGGAAATCCTCTATAGAAAAGAGAATCCTAAGCCAATTCATAGTGGGAAAAATGCAATAATTGTTCAAGCACCAACCTCTTTTCCTTATGAAAATAACAAAGCGGTTCCATGGAGTTATGAAGTCACATCCCATTTAGTAAATCATCAATCATGTGATATCTTTAAGCCTCAAGGTACTGATATCACCAATATTTCAGGGATTGGCGGGATGACCCGAAGTGGTCGAGTATACACTCCTGAAGAACTTAGGAAAAAGGAAGGTCGTGGAGAAAAAGGGAAGGATGTTGTGTATCATGCCATAAAAGGATCAGAAACTTGCAAAAAGACAATACCTGAAGAAGAAGCTAATGAATTTTTGAAGTTTATCAAGCAAAGTGAGTATAAGGTGGTAGATCAACTAAATCAAACCCCTTCTAAGATATCTGTTCTTTCTTTGTTATTAAACTCTGAAGCACATAGAGAAGGGCACTGATGAAAGTTTTAAACGAGGCCCATGTTACTCATGATATCACCGTTGACCAGTTTGATGGAGTTGTCGGTAATATCACCGCCTGTAACGGGTTGAGTTTTAGTGATGTTGAATTACCAGCTGAAGGGGTGGAGCATAATAAAGCACTACACATCTCTGTGAAATGTCATGATCATATTCTTGCGCGAGTGCTAGTTGATAATGGTTCATCGTTAAATGTCATGCCAAAATCAACACTATCAAAACTATTTGTTGATGGGGCTTGTTTGAAGCCGAGTGCTATGGTGGTGAAAGCATTTGACGGGTCCAGAAGACAAGTTATTGGTGAGATTGACCTGCCGATTCAAATCGGACCCCATAACTTTGGAATAACTTTTCAAGTGATGGATATTAAGCCGGCGTACAGTTGCCTTTTAGGGAGACCGTGGATTCACGCTGCTGGAGCAGTGACATCCACTCTCCATCAAAAGCTAAAGTTTATAGTGAACAATAAACTGGTGATAATATCTGGGGAAGAAGATATGATAGTGAGTCATCTATCTTCTACAGGCTACATTGAAGACACAGAGGAAGCCATTGAGACTTCCTTCCAAGCATTAGAAATCGCCAACGCTGTCTTCATGGGTGAAGGATTTCGTTTAAAAGAACCAAAATTATCTACCACTTCATTGAAGGCTACAAAATTCATGTTGGAAGAAGGAGTTTTTGTTAAATTCGGGAAATTGATAGAAATACCAGAAAAGAAGGATAAGTACGGGTTGGGATATATACCTACCAAAGCTGATCAAGAGAACGCTGTAAAGGAAAAACGAGAAAGCAAGCTAGCTCGTTGGGAAAACCGGGTACCAGATTCACAAAAGATCCCTATTTGTGACATTCGTCAAACCTTTCAAAGTGCTGGAATAATATATGCTGATCAAGTGGCTGTTGTAGAAGAGGATCGTGTTGATGATGATACCCTCAAGCTAGTGCACCCTTGTCCTCCAAACACCAATCTCAACAATTGGAAGATCATCGAGTTTCCCGTGTTTGTTAATTCGTGTTCAAAGTAATTATGTATTTTTAACTCCTTTTGCTCTGCCCAAGGCTATAAGGATAACTAGTTAGGGCATATGTATTTCAATTCCGTACTTATTATCAATAAATGCATTTTTGAATTCTCCAACTGGTTTTGTTTTTTTTTTCTCTTTTCTCTTTCCTCTTTCTTTTGGCAATCCTTATTCATATTTTCTTTTTTTTTTCCTTTTTCTTCTTAATTTAAACAATGCAGAGTCGAAAATGAATATGTTGAAAATAGCAGCGCTAGAACCATTTCTTGTAATTTTGAACGTCTGATTAATCATGCTGATGAGGATTGTGAAGACGATTGTGAGCTTCCCCCAGAATTAGAAAGCTTAATTGAACAGGAAGCTAAGATAATCCAACCCTATCAAGAACCTGTTGAGGTGATCAATTTAGGGACTGAGCGTGATAAAAAAGAAGTTAAAATTGGTATGTCTATGAAAGAAAGTGAGCGAGAAAAGTTGGTTAAACTTTTAATTGATTATGTGGATGTCTTTGCATGGTCATATCAGGATATGCCTGGGCTAGATACTAACATAGTTGAACACAAGCTACCACTCAAGCCTGAATGTGCTCCAATTAAACAAAAATTGAGGAGGATGAGGCCTGATATGTCACTTAAAATTAGAGAAGAAGTCAAGAAACAATTTGATGCTGGTTTCTTAGCTGTGGCAAAATATCCTCAATGGGTTGCTAACATTGTTCCGGTTCCAAAGAAAGATGGAAAAGTTCGAATGTGTGTTGATTATCGGGATTTAAATAAAGCTAGTCCAAAAGATGATTTTCCTTTGCCTCACATTGATGTCCTAGTAGATAGCACTGCTCAATATTCTCTTTTCTCCTTCATGGATGGTTTCTCAGGGTATAATCAAATCAAGATGGCTCCCGAAGATATGGAGAAAACTACATTCATTACACAATGGGGGACTTTCTGTTATAAAGTGATGCCATTTGGATTGAAGAATGCTGGGGCAACCTATCAAAGAGCAATGGTAACTTTGTTTCATGACATGATGCATAAGGAAATAGAGGTTTACGTGGATGATATGATTGCAAAATCTCGGACCGAAGAAGAACATGTTATTAACCTTCAAAAGTTGTTTGTGCGACTAAGGAAGTTCAGACTCCGTTTAAACCCTGCTAAATGCACTTTTGGTGTAAGATCAGGCAAGTTACTTGGGTTTATCGTTAGTCAAAAAGGGATAGAAGTGGATCCAGATAAAGTAAGAGCAATACAAGAAATGCCCGCTCCACGCACGGAAAAAGAAGTTCGTGGCTTTTTGGGCAGATTGAATTACATTGCCAGGTTCATATCGCATCTCACCGCTACATGCGAGCCAATTTTCAAGTTGTTGCGCAAAGACCAAAAGGTTGAATGGAATGATAATTGTCAAAAAGCTTTCGAAAAGATTAAGCAGTACTTACCAAAACCTCCCATCCTAGTGCCTCCTGTTCCTGGGAAACCACTTATTATGTACTTAACAGTACTTGACGAGTCAATGGGTTGTGTACTGGGGCAGCATGACGAATCTGGTAAGAAAGAACATGCTATTTATTATTTGAGCAAAAAGTTCACCAGCTGTGAAACAAGGTATTCACTGCTTGAACGAACATGTTGCGCATTAGCATGGGCTGCTCGTCGGTTGAGGCAATACATGTTATGTCATACAACTTGGTTGGTGTCTAAAATGGACCCAATTAAGTACATCTTTGAGAAACCTGCTCTTACTGGAAGGATTGCCCGTTGGCAGATGTTGCTATCAGAATACGATTTGGTATACGTTACACAAAAAGCTATAAAAGGAAGTGCCCTAGCAGAGTATTTGGCCCAACAACCTGTAGAAGATTATCAATCAATGCAGTGTGAATTCCCCGATGAAGGCATCATGACTTTATTTGAAGAGAATGAATCACCTGATAAAGAAAAATGGACGCTGGTGTTTGATGGTGCTTCTAACGCGTTAGGTCATGGAATTGGGGCAATTTTGATTTCTCCAGAGAACCAGTTCACTCCATTTACGGCTAGATTGTGTTTTGATTGCACAAACAATATTGCAGAATATGAAGCATGTGTCATGGGCATTAAAGCAGCCATTGAGTCAAAGATAAAAGTTCTTGAGGTATATGGAGACTCATCTTTAGTTATCCATCAAACAAAAGGAGAGTGGGAAACTCGAGATTCCAAATTGGTTCCGTATCATACACATATCAAAGAATTGGTAGAAAACTTCGAGCATATCACTTTTCACCATATTCCTCGAGAAGAAAACCAATTGGCTGATGCCTTGGCCACATTATCATCAATGTTCAAAATAAGCGTCGGTCAGGATGTGCCGGTCATAAAAATTCAACAAAAGGATAAGCCAGCATATTGCTTATCGATAGAAGAAGAGCTTGATAGCAAACCATGGTTTTATGATATCAAATCCTATGTTAAGAATAGGGAATATCCATCAGGTATTTCAGAGAACGACAAGAGGGTTTTGAGGAGGTTGTCAATGAACTTCTTCTTAAATGGTGATGTGCTTTATAAGAGGAATCATGATATGGTTCTCCTCAGATGTGTGGATAAAGCAGAAGCAGAAAAGATCATTCAAGAGGTTCACGAAGGTTCTTTTGGAACTCATGCAAATGGACACGCAATGGCAAGAAAAATCTTGAGGGCTGGCTATTATTGGCTGACAATGGAATCTGATTGCTTTAGTTATGTAAAGAAATGTCATAAATGTCAAATATATGCTGATAAAGTACATGTACCGCCCACCTCTTTGAATGTTTTAACATCACCATGGCCGTTTTCAATGTGGGGGATGGATGTTATTGGACTCATCGAGCCAAAAGCTTCCAATGGTCACCGGTTTATCTTGGTAGCTATTGATTACTTCACAAAATGGGTTGAAGCCGCTTCTTATGCCAATGTGACGAGAAGTGTGGTTGTCAAATTCATCAAAAGAGAATTGATTTGTCGATATGGCTTACCAAACAAGATAATCACTGATAACGCGACTAATTTGAATAACAAAATGATGAAAGAGTTGTGTGATAGTTTCAAAATTCAGCACCATAATTCTTCGCCATATCGT
This sequence comes from Cicer echinospermum, assembly GCA_002896215.2. Taxonomy (NCBI): domain Eukaryota; kingdom Viridiplantae; phylum Streptophyta; class Magnoliopsida; order Fabales; family Fabaceae; genus Cicer; species Cicer echinospermum. The sequence continues at coordinate 10,505 of PGTU02016931.1, read as the reverse complement.
CCGAAAATGAATGGAGCTGTAGAAGCAGCAAATAAGAATATCAAGAAGATCATACAAAAGATGGTGGAGACATATAAGGATTGGCATGAAATGCTTCCCTTTGCATTACATGGCTATAGAACCTCTGTTCGTACCTCAACAGGGGCAACTCCTTTCTCATTGGTGTATGGAATGGAAGCGGTACTTCCCATTGAAGTTGAAATTCCCTCAATCAGAGTCTTGATGGAAACAAAACTGGAAGAGGCGGAGTGGGTTCAATCACGATTTGACCAATTTAAATCTCATAGAAGAAAAAAGAATGATAGCTCTATGTCACGGCCAGCTATATCAAAAAAGACTTAAAAAGGCATACGAGAAAAAAGTCCGTCCTCGAGAGTTTCAAGAAGGGGACTTGGTGTTAAAGAAAATATTGCCCATAAAAAAAGGATTTTCGTGGAAAGTGGACTCCGAATTATGAAGGACCATATGTTGTGAAAAAAGCTTTTTCTGGAGGAGCTCTAATACTCGCAGAAATGGATGGAGATGACCTTCCACTTCCAGTAAATTCAGATGCAGTCAAAAAATATTATGCTTAAAAACGGTGATGAGCTCGCTAGGTTGAAAACCTGAAAAGGCGACCTAGGCAAAAATTAGAGCATCCCGATGGATTGGAAACTTGGAAGAGTAGTCCATGCAAAAGTTAGGGATATAAAATCAAGCACTTCAAACTGGGGCAATTATTATTCTTGGAAGCTGATTATTAGGATTCCTAAATTACAAGAATGACTAGCGTTTGTTATGTCTCTACTTAAATTAAACATACTCGTCCCCACATTGTAACCCCTGCCTAAATTGTTTTGCTTTTAATGTAACGAATGTACATTTTCCAATATTGTCATTCGATGTTGTACGTTACACTCTTTATATACCAATCCAGTTTCATTATTGAGTGTTCTATTGTTTCAAATTTCGTTTTATAATAATAAATGTTGGAATTTGAAATATGTGAAAATATAAAAATATTTTAAACATTTTGACACTTGAAAATATACACGGGAACTCGTTTGATTCTCAAGATATATGAGTGTGTGAAGAATAATAAGGAGGGTAGTCATTTTAAACAATGGATTTTGCTTCACTTCGAAAAAGCGGTCATTCGATAGATACGAAGAGTCATCATGTGGAAACAATATTTGTCTTTATTCATCCATTGAGTCTTGGGACAGAGAAAAGCATAAGGATCGGGGAATCAAAGAAAAGAACAAAAATTTATCTATAATGCATGACACATAATTTACTCATACTCACATGATCCATGCATCTTCATTGACACTTTACCTTTACTCAATGCATCACACACGCATGAATCGTTCATACCTTATCATTTTGAATTGCAAATATATCATATTCCCCCTCTTTATCTACCTTCAAGATTGGACCAATTACGATCTACGCATCGGTAAACAATCCGAAGACGATCACTTTCATTTCTATAGATCTACGCATCGGTAACCAATCGAAGACGATCATTTTTAATTTTTATAGATCTACGCATCGGTAACCAATCCGAAGACGATCATTTTTTCTATAGATCTACGCATCGGTAACCAATCCGAAGACGATCATTTTTAATTTCTATAGATCTACGCATCGGTAACCAATCCGAAGACGATCATTTTTAATTTCTATAGATCTACGCATCGGTAACCAATCCGAAGACGATCATTTTAATTTCTATAGATCCACGCATCGGTAACCAATCCGAAGACGATCATTTTTCATTTCTATAGATCCACGCATCGGTAACCAATCCGAAGACGATCATTTTTAATTTCTATAGATCTACGCATCGGTAACCAATCCGAAGACGATCATTTTTAATTTCATTTCTGTTTAGATCTAGATCTACGCATCGGTAACCAATCCGAAGACGATCATTTTTAATTTCTATAGATCCATACGGTAACCAATCCGAAGACGATCATTTTCATTTCTATAGATCTATGCATCGGCAACCAATCCGAAGACGATCACCTTCATTTATGTCTATCTACGCATCGGTAACCAATCCGAAGACGATCATCTTTATTTCTGTCAATCTACGCATCGGTAATTTAATCCGAAGACGATCATCTTTCTGCATATCTAAAAAATATTTGCATCATTCTCACTTTAACATTTCAAATGCACTTTAACACATGTGTTTGTTATTGGACAAAATTTAGGTCCTTATATTTACTTATCTTTTACCTGATAACATGAAAACGAATATCATTTTGTTATTCATATTTTCATATTCAAGTAAAATATAATTAAATAGGGGCAGCTGTAGTACCCTAATTTTGTCCATTTTGAAAACAAATATAAAAAAGGAAATATGTATTTAAAAAAGGAATAAAAATAATTACAATAAATATTTTTATTATGTATCATAAAGTTTACAATTTCAAATATAATTAGAATGTTAAAACCAAATCAAATTACAAACTAAAATAAAATTACAATAAGATTAAACCAAAACTAATTTAATTACAATAATTTTTGTTGTTGTTGTTGCCTCTCTGCCTCTCTGTTTCTGATGCAGTGTTTGGCTCTGTTTTGTTGTTGCCTTTCTGTTTCAGATGCAGTTGTCATTGACCTTTGCTTTTGTAACTAATTAGAGAAACATAAAAACATTTTTTTTTAAGTCAGTCTTGGTACACTTTGTGCAGAACAAAGAGACAAAATTTTGAGTTTAAAAAATAAACTAAGGGACAAATTAAAGCTCAGCAACAGAACAGATCAAAGCAAATAAGTCAAAATCATGAATGCATCAGAGGTGTTAGAAAAAACGCAGATGATGAGCAAAGGAAAAAAAATGTCAAACAGAAATAGATTAGAGAAGACCAATGCAGACCAGATGAAAAGCAACTAAAACATAAAAAACTCTATAAATATACCCTATAAAATTTCAAAACAAAGGAGAAGGAAAATCGGAGATTAATACTGATAAAAACACATAAAAAGAAAGAGAAGAAAAAACAGAAGGCATCATCGTCTTTCTAACTTCCACCGCACACCACCGTCTCTGTCTTCACCGGTATCTGAAAAGGCATGTATCTTCCCATTATCTTAATATTTACTGCTTTTTCAAACTTTATATTATCAGATTGAAAGTTAAAATATGAAACTAGAGTTGTTTTATTTGAAAGATGGAGTTTTGCTTTATTTGTGTGGATGTCTTGTTTTTTGGTTGAGAGCATTCTACTGTGTTAATAAAGCTTAAGAGGGGTTTTTGTTTTTCTATTATGATGCTCAGCTTCGGAGGCAATCCTTGCCACTGATGTAGCTAAAATAAAGGCTATTCCTTATTCTTGATAGCACAAAACTCGGTTTTTTCCATTTGAATAAGAGAAGACCAAGCCAAGCCCCCAAAAGGTTCACTAAATCTTAGCCCAGAGAGCGACCATGAGAAGGAAAGAATGCCACTTCCCACATAACAGTAGTGGAGAAGGTTTAGTCGGAATATGTTGGCAAGCCCCATTCAGACGAACCCAAAGAATGCCTTTTAAAGAAAAGTGATCCAACCAGAATTTTGTTTTATTAGCCATGTCTTCAAACCCATTTGCTTTATGCCAACTTGCATTGAACCTCTGTTGCCAGGCTGTAGGATTTGACGTTACCTTGCTATGCTGGCTAGTCACATAGCCTTACTTTATTCCATTTAATTAATAAAAAAAATTAATTAATAAAAAATTGTTCCATTTTAATTAATCCCATTCTCTTCACTTTATTCCATTTAATTAATAAAAAGATTGTTTTAATTTCTATTTAATTCCATTTATTATAAATAATTATGGGTGTAATTAAATGATAATAAACATAACTTATTTTATGAGTGGTATTAATCGATTTTCTTTTTAACTTTGGATTGTGCTATTTAATATCAAAATGAATTTTGTTTCAATTATTTGTTTAGTTAAAAGTTATTTGAAAGAACTCATATTTGAATTTTTTTTATTTAAATGTTTATTAATTTAATAGATCATATTACAAGTCCGTATATCTTTTATCATTTTTTTTTGCTTTTTTGTATACTTACTACTGATTATATTTCGTAGAAGTATTTAAATTTATTTAATATTTAGTATCAATTTTTTTAATTCTTTCTTTAAAAAAGGCAAAGATAATTTATAATTGAATTTTGAAGGGTTAATTAGATGAAACATTTTTTAATCTTTTAGGATGCAAATTGTTACAACCTAATAATTCTAAAATTTATTTTTATAAATAATTAAATGTTAAATTGACTTTTTTTTATTTTTAAATTTGATTAATTAGATGTAATTATGTTTTTTATTTTCGAGTTGTTAAAACACAAGTTGTACTACTTGGTGGTTTTGAAACTCAATTTAAAAATCGAGAATAATAAAATATTTTTAGAGGATTAAATTAGATGTGACATCTTCTTTATTCCTTGAGTTTTGAGACACAAGCTGTACAACTTGATAGTTCTAAAACTCATATTTCAAAATATTTTTTTAAGCCAAACAAATTTATTTGATTTTTCTTGTCAAAATATTTTTTTAAAATATAACAAAAGCCATTTTCGTTAAAAAAATAATATCAACACATCAACATTTTCTACATCCAAGAACTACGTAGCTTTGATTTCTCCATCGCACCGGGAGATACGTAGGAGCAATATCACATTCTTGTCGAGCACATAAATAAATTTTTTTTTTGTCCTTTATTTGTTAAGTACATATTTTATTCAAAATCATATTTTAAATATATAATAATTGTTATTCATATTTAATAATAAAGAAAAATAAATATACTTAAGTTAATATTAATTTTGCACAATTAATTATAGGTAACCGTATTTTAACGGATGTCGTAGGGTGCTAGTACCTTCCCTACGCATAATCGACTCCCGAACTCAAAATTTGGTTTCAAAGACCACTTTTGTTTTATTTTTACTATTTTAAGGGTTTCCCAATATTTTTTCTATTTTAAAATAAATTTTGGTGGCGACTCCATTGAATTCGAGAAACACTCGAAATTTTAGGCCGCGACAAAAAAATAATTAATATTATATAATAAATTATTTGACACAAAAATTATTAAAAAAACGTTTACTATGAGAGGAGTGAAATAATACTATAAAGTTGTTGAACGACTCATGCACTGTCTAAATTAGAACATTGATAGTAAACAAATTAAACTAATTGATATTGTATATGTAAAAAAATTTATATTATGATAATATTAAAATTATTTATAAACGTATAAATAGCTATGATAAAAATTAAATATTTAATAATTATAATTATTTAATTAAATAATTATAATTATCTGACTATGTAAAAAATTTATTTTTATAAATATATATAAATTAATTACCAAATGATGTGTAATTAATTGGAAGGATGAAATACAACTACTTACTAAATACGGCAGCTGTCCCATCCATGCTCTCACTGCCAAAATTATTATACACATCATCTTATTCCTTTTTACCATTTAATTATTTCTGCCAAAATTATTAACCCTTTTGTTTCCCAAAACGTGTCATTTATTTTGGATTTTTCCCAATTAAGTATTTACTTTCGGTGGTCCTATTTCCCTAGTATATCGAACCCAAGCCTATACCCATTTAACATGTACTACAATTCTATAATAATAAAAACTTTTATTGTTTAAGCTGTAAAACTAAAAAAACTGTTAAATTGGATTTTTAAATATTATCGTCAATCATTATTAATATTTTAAATGATTTTTAAATATTAATTTATAATAAAAACTTAAATTGTTCTAAAAAATAGAAAAGCTACAATTGTTCGGAAATGTTTTGATGGGGAGAGAAATGAAAATAAAGAAATGCTGTTGATAATAGTTTTCATCGTAAAACAACTAAACTATTTCATTTTACATACTTTGACTAAATAGTTAGATTTATCATCATTATACATTTTTCAGCAATCGAATCAACTTATGTATGTCATCATCACACTCTCCATCTCTTAATATCAATCAATTCACACGACACTTGTCATAGTGATTATACCTTTATGTCAGTTTATATAATTCCATGTGACAACTCCACAAAAATATCTAATCTTCACATATAATTCTCTTCTTGTTGTGAGTTTTATTCGTCGTGAGAAAATTAATCAATTAAATTTTTTTATATTAATTTTTATCATAAAAATGACTAGATTATTATTTGGCTTAAATAATTATTCTCTTTCATTGAGAAAATTATTTAATCACTCCAATTTATCATAAATAATTACGATTAAATTTTGTTGAATTTTAATTCGTTAGAAAATTAAATAGTGAGTAATTTTTACCGACAACATTAAAATTTACTTTTGAATTGTTCTATCAGAATTGTAGTGTAAACTAATGTTATTATAAACATAATACAGCATTTGTACTTCTAATTAATTTCATTCAAATTAAAATATTTGACAGTACAATAATTCGTAGTAGTCGAAAATTCAAACATATACAAAACATAACTACAACACATATTGAAACTATGGTTCTTACAATATTATCCTCTTAAAAATAGTTTTGTACTCGAAATAGCGTAAGAAATAAGTTTGAGTAACAAGTTGTGTCTCTAGTGGTTCGGCTCCAAATCATTTTGACTAACATAATGTCTTTGTTCCTCAACCTTTTCAATCTCCTTGTTCCTAAAAAACTTTTCAACTTTCTATTTTTCAATCCTTAGTATAGGTACTTCAAATGATAAGTTATCCTTCCACTTAGGGGTGGGAATAGGCTAGGTCAGGCCAGACCAGGCTTTGAAAGTCCTGAGTCTGACCTACGATTATTTTTTATGCCTAAGCTTGGCCTACGGCCTTGTTGAGACAAACTCTCTATTTTAAAGTTTTTGATGAAAATAAACAAAGGTTAATTAAGAATGTTAATTATGATTCTAATGTTATGTTAATTTAACTTGTGTTCTTGAGTGGTTTTTAATTAAGAGCAGAATCAAGCAAATACAAGAAAAGACAACAACAAGATCATTCTGCATCATAAACAGAGAATGCTGACACATACTCTCTCCAATCCCCCAAAATGCTTTTTCCATTTTCCTAGGTACAAACTCATCATTACTCCACCTTTTTCTCTCTATCCACTCAAGTCAGGAAACTGCTCCTCTTCCCACCTTCTTTTCCCCAAAAGTTGGAATCATCTCTCTTTATCTATATCACATTCACTGTTCATCTTCTTCATCATCTTCCTCCCAGAAAAAACAAAAATGGCTCGAACCAAACAGTATGCACGAAAAAATGCCTCTATCTGTACACCACCCTCTTCATCGTCCTCATACCAATCCAGAGAGCGTTCTCCCTCTCCACCACCTCGCCCTTCACCACCACACTCATCTTCCGGCCTCTCCATCTCCTCAAAACAGTCAAGAAGTTCTAACCTCATGCCTCTGTCTACCTTTCTTCCACCACTATACACTCGACCTACACCAAACTACGCTCAAGTGCCTCCCCATCTTCGCACCAGAATCACCCCTCCACGCCGCTCCATGCGCGTTCAGTCTAGCATTGGTACATCAAAGTCCATGAACCCTAAACCTTTCTACTTCATCATTTTAGACTCTGAGAGTGATGACTCTTCTGAATCGTGTCCTCTGGTAGAAAAATCTCCAACACAATCTGAACCACAAAGACACCCGATGCCTACAGTACCAACACCTCCACCACAAAATCCACCAACGACTACTAACCCTTCGACACCCTCAAAATCGGCTTTCTCTTCTGAACCTTCACACGCAACTCCTCCTCATCAAAAAACGGAGATCGTTAAATGACATTGTTTCTCCCTTCTCCAAACCAAAAAGAACCACTCTCTCAACCAAAACCACCATCTAAACCCATGAGAACCAAAACACACAATCACTATTGCTCAGTTTCTTGCTCGAAAAAAATCTCCCAAATCCTCAAAGAAAGAAAACGCTTGCCCCAAAACAAAACCTAAAAACAGTCAAAAACCAATTTCTCCAGAACAAGAACGTTCTCCAACTGCTCCTCCACAAGAACGTTCACCATCACAAGAACATTCTCCAGCTGCCCCTCCACCAAAATCTTCTCCACAAAAGACTTCTAAACGATCTTCCCCTATATCCACATCCTCTGATTCTGAACCATCCCCCCAACTAAGAAACCTAAACAGAATGCTCCTCCTCTAATCTCCCTTGCAAACATCAAAACTCTTCAATGAAAAATGGGCTCAACGCCCAGTTGGGATAGGAAGAATTTTTGTTTTTGATAATCTGGTTGTGGATGGTAATGCTGTTCAGCACCATACGGATGCTCTTGGATGGACCTCTTTCTTAAAGATCTCTGAATCCTTTTTCCCAGAAGTCGTTCGTGCTTTCTATTGCAATGCCAAACCTTTGCTGACAAATCTCTTTTTATCTCAAAAATAAAGGGAGTAGAAATCAGATTGACTCCAGACATTTGGCCAACATTCTCTAGCTTCCAACAGAAGGCCATCTGTCTATGGTGACAACTGGTATGCAGCTCTGGGTCTTAGAAAGACAGATGTGCAGGCTGAGCTTTTTGAAGAAAACTCCACACGTTATTTAGCCACTTACTTAAAAGCCTCTTCCTAAAGTCTTCAACAATATGTGTCAACATACTCTACTTCCACACTGTGGAAGTCATGAGTACGTTTCTGATAATGACGCCTTGCTCATCTATCATCTGTTAAACTGTAAGAGATTGAACTTACCTCATGTTATTTCTCCAGCACATGATCTGTGCAGCCCAGAAAGATTACAAAAAGGAATACTGTGCCTTATGGCATGGTCCTGACTAAAATCTTCAGGCATTTGGGAGTATCTCTTGCATCTGAAAAATCTTGATCAAAATTTCCAAGTTTTCCACCAAATTTATCTCATATGCGCAACACCGCCTCTGCTCCAACAACTACTCTTCCATCCTGTCCCATCTCTCTCAAAAGGAAGAGATCAGCCGGAAGACGACCTTCCAGAAATTTTGTTTCTCTTTCTTCTCCTTCTACTGATCCCAAGGAAATCTCAGACAAAACTCCTACACCAGAACGTTCTCCAGAACATATCCCATCACATCCCACTCTTTTTGCTCAAACATCTGGCGCTATCCCTTCACATATTCCCTCTTTTTCTCAACCACCTCACTGCCCTACACATGACTTTAGTACTCTCTTATCTAATCCTCTTCTGTCCACCATGTCCCCACTATTTGTTTCACCACAGAAAACCAGTTCTTCCATTTTTGGAATAAGTCAGTTTTTGAACTTTCCCGCTCCTGCTGACCACTCTACCTCATCTGTTTGGTCCTCTACCATCCATTTCATCTTCTTTTGCCTCTCTCCCATCCTTATCTGCCATGCCTATTCCCTCCAACACAGTTGTCGCTACCTCTTCTCAACCCTCCGCTCACATTCCCTCCACTGACACCTTAGCTGCACCCTCAAACTCTGATATCATGGCCGCTCTTCAGATCATCATGACAAGACAAATTCAGCATGATCAAGAGACTGCTCTACTCAGAACTTGGATGGCTGATCATCTTGCTCCCAAGCTGGGAATTCCACCTCCGCCTCCTCATCCGGTGCCTTCTCCCTCTCAGATCCCTCCTGCTGGAAAATCCTCCTCCTCCGAAGGATCTTCTCCCTCCCTAGCATCTTAGGTCTATCCCTTGTGTCTTTTTGGATGACAAAGGGGAGAATTAAGTTAGATTTTCTTTATTCTGTTACTGATCTCTTGTTATTGTTCTGCCTCTTTTATTGTATCTTTACCAAAATTAATGAACTTTTGTTATCTTTAATGAAACTCTTTCTGATTACATTTTAAACATTTTATTTTATGTGAATTAACAAATGCACAAATTGAGGGGAGCTGTTACAACTCTTTATATTAGAATCAAATTAAAATCTAAATTAACATGTTTGTCATCATCAAAAAGGGGAGATTGTTGAAACAAACTCTCTATTTTAAAGTTTTGATGAAAATAAACAAAGGTTAATTAAGAAATGTTAATTATGATTCTAAATGTTATGTTTAATTTAACTTGTGTTCTTGAGTGGTTTAATTAAGAGCATAATCAAGCAAATACAAGAAAAGACAACAACAAGATCATTCTGCATCATAAACAGAGAATGATCTTCAGCTTCACGAATTATCTATCACAGCATGTTGTTCAAAGTTTATCTACATCGTTAACAAAGAATTTGCTCTGGAAATCATTCATATCTAACAAGTACATGGCAAGGAACAAGTACAATAATCCAGACTCAAAAAGGACATTTGATCGCAAAGATCAAAGAGTTTAAACATGGACAAAAGTCATGACGGCTTAAAGAACTCCAAAATTCAAATGTCAAGAAAACTTGATCAAACTGGGTATATGACAAGACAAGAACAAAGGAAATACAGAACATTCAAAACGGGAACTCCAGAATGATTATTGAAGCTCAAGAATGTTCAAACTGATAAAACCAAGAACGTTAATCATTCTCCGTTTTCTGCACAT
>PGTU02016925.1:0-15442 GCA_002896215.2 Cicer echinospermum | reverse complement strand
ACGCGTTATGGACATTATGAATTCCTGTTATGTCTTTCGGGTTACTAATGCCCCAACAACTTCAGGATTGATGAATCGCGTTTTAAACCATTCTTGGATCAATTTGTGATGTGTTTAATTGATGACATCCTTGTTTATCCAAGAGTAAAGAGAAACGAGCGACATAATGTTGGTTTTGCAAACCTTAAGAGATAACAATTATATGCCAAATTCTCTTCAAATGTCAGTTTTTGGCTGGATAGTGTGGCATTTTTAGGACATGTTGTGTCTAAGAATGAATAAGCGTAGATCCAAGTAAGGTGGAGAGGCAGTCCAGATTGGCCCAGACCTTACACAGTGAAGGAGATTCGAAGTTTCTTGGCTTAGCTGGCTATTATCGACGTTTTGTGAAGGATTTCTCAAAGGTTGCATCTTCGTTGACTAGGTTGACCCAGAAGAAAAGTTGAGTTCCGACGGACTGATGCATGTGGGGAAAGCTTTCAAAAATTGAAGGAGTACTTGACGTCAGCACCGCTATTTTGGCATTACCTATATGTGGTGAAAGTTATGCAGTTTATTGTGATGCTTCTAGAGTTGGGCTCGGTTGTGTACTTATGCAACAAGGTAAAGTTATTGCCTATGCATCTAGAAAACTCAAGAGGCATGAAGTGAACTATTCCACACATGATTTAGAAATGGCTGCAGTTTATCTTTGCTCTTAAGATTTGGAGGCACTATCTATATGGTGAAACTTGTGAGATTTATACTGATCATAAAAGTCTTAAGTATATCTTTCAACAGCGAGACTTAATTTAAGACAAAGAAGATGGATGGAACTCTTGAAAGATTATGATTGCACAATCTTATACCATCCCAGGGTAGGCAAATGTTGTTGCAGATGCTTTGAGTAGGAAGTCCATGGTAGTCTTGCTCATATAGCAGAAGTAAAGAGGCCAATAGTTAAAGAATTTCAAGAAGTTGTTGAAAGTGGAATTCAATTGGAACTTAGTCATTTGAGATTACTTTTAGCCCACGTACAAATTCGTCCAACCATAGTTGATGATATCAAATAAACTCAAAGTCAAGACCCAAACTTGGTGAATATGGTAAATAGTGTTCAGAATGGTAAAATTTCAGACTTTTCAGTTGATTCTGATGGTGTGCTGAGATTGAAGGCTCGACTGTGTGTCCCAAATATTGGTGGCTTAAGGAGAAAATTTTTAGAGGAGGCTCATCATTCTTCTTATACTATTCATCCATATTCTAACAAGATGTATCAAGACTTGAGAGAATTGTATTGGTGGGAAGGGATGAAGAGAGACGTAGCAGATTTTGTCTGTAGGTGCTTAGTGTGTCAACAAGTAAAGTCTGAGCACCAAAAGCCTGTGGGATTACTTCAACCTATTGAAATACTTGAATGGAAGTGGGAAGGCATCGCTATGGATTTTTTCACAGGATTACCCAACGAACCCAAAAGGGTTATGACTCGGTGTGGGTGATTATAGACCGGTTGACCAAATCTGCACACTTTTTGCCTGTGAAGACTACTTATACTGCATCTCAATATGCTAAACTTTATTTAGATAAATTGTCTCTTTGCATGGTGTACCGGTGTCTATTATTTCGGACCGTGGGGCTCAATTTATTGCTCAATTTTGGAAGTCGTTCCAAACTTCATTAGGAACTCGTTTGAAGCTTAGCACCGCTTTTCATCCTCAAATAGATGGTCAATCTGAAAGGACTGTACAAATATTGGAAGATATGCTTCGTGCTTGTGTTCTGGATCTTGGGGGTAGTTGGGATCAACATTTGCCCTTGATGGAATTTGCATACAATAATAGTTATCAATCTAGTATTCAGATGGCTCCGTTCGAGGCTTTGTACGGAAGACGGTGTAGGTCTCTGATAGGGTGGTTTGAAGTTGGTGAAGCTAAATTAGACGGTCCAGAATTGGTTCAAGATGCCATTGAAAAAGTTAAATTGATTCGGGATCGTTTAGTGACAGCTCAAAGTAGGCAAAAATCTTATTCTGATAAGAGATGTCGTCCCTTAGAGTTTTCAGTGGGAGAACATGTATTCCTACGAGTTTCACCAATGAAAGGAGTGTTGCGGTTTGGTAAAAGGGGAAACTAAGCCCAAGGTTCGTTGGACCATTTGAAATTTTAGAAAGGGTCGGACCAGTAGCGTATCGCTTGGCACTTCCACCGGATCTCTCGGGAGTTCATCCAGTTTTTCATATTTCGATGCTTCGGAAGTATCTTCATGACCCTTCTCATGTGATTAATCATGAAAACGTACATTTAGATGAGAGTATATCGTACGTTGAACATCCAGTAGCTATATTAGATCGCCAAGTGAGACGTTTACGCTCAAAGGATATCGTTTCAGTAAAAGTTCTTTGGCGTGGTCCATCAGGTGAAGAAACTACTTGGGAACCCGAAGAAGTCATCCGTGCAAAGTACCCACACTTATGTTGATACTCAAGGTTAGTGGCATTTATTAAATAAATTTGAGGACGAATTTTTATAAGGGAGGAATTTGACACGTCCCGTGTCCCTTATAAATGAAATATATAATAATAATAATAATAATAATAATAATTATTATTATATTATTTATAATAATAATAATTATTATTATTATTATAATAATAATAATATAATAAATAATAATAATAATAATAATAATAATAATAATAATAATAATAATAATAATAATAATAATAATAATAATAATAATAATAATAATAATAATAATAATAAAACCAACTTTTCTCTTTCTTTTTTTAATTTCACTCTTCCCCCTTGCTTCCTTCTCTCTCTTTAGCAACCCATCCTTCTGCATTTTCATTTCTTTTCTTCTCTCTTCTTCTTCTTCTTTCTCTCACTTAAAGCCACAATAAACCCATGGAAAGGGTATACATTCTATAAGCAAGCTTCCTCATATTTTTCCCAAGTTCTTGGGTATACTTTTTGGGTTAGGGTTTGTGTTCTAAGGAATAAAAAGGTACCCATCTCTTGAGAGTTGTTGATTGAGACTCATTGAGGTAAATGCACAACTCTAATCCTAGTATGAATTCATAGAAAAATGTAGTTTTGTTTAAAAATCTTATTTTTGTGCTTAAGGTATACTTAAACGATTTTTAGGGTTTCCTAGAGTTAGCTAAACTTTAGAATAAATTTTTCTAAAGTATTGGAAATATTTTGATACTCAAATGTGTCAATTGAGACCATGCCGGCTACTCTCAGAGTTGTTGGAGAGCAAACTTAGACGATTCTCCATAACTGTGAGTTGACGACGATCATCGTCATATATTTTTATATAATGTTATTATTATTATTATTATTATTATTATTATTATTATTATTATTATTATTATTTTACTTGTTTTCTATATTAAAGTATTTATTGAAATTTGGGAAACACAACCTTTGAATTTTATCTCGATTTCGTCAATTATTTAATTTAACTGTCGTTGTTATATAATATGTTATTATTTTGACTTACGTATGAGTTAAAGTATTTAAATCTTGAATTGTTATGCAATTGAATATGTTTTTCATGAATTACGATGAAATGATTTTAAATGCGCGTTTTGGAAAATCGGTGTTATTGTTATTAAATCGTTAACTGCGTTAGGTGCACCTAATTACCTCGTTGTGATTAGGGAGAGTTACCCGTTAGATGGAGCCGCCCCTATGAGAAATATGGTTCGTAGGAGGAAAGGGCTATCAACGGGATGTAAGCTCCCTAATTGATACGTAATGATACGTTGCGGGAATTGAGAGGAGAGGGCCATCCGTTAGATGGAGCCGCCCCTAAGGGAAACGCCACCCTTAGGAGGAAAGGGCTATCAATGAGATAAAGCCGCCTCTTGGTTCTAAAAATTTGTATTGTTACTTGTTTGATTTTTATAGTGATTTTAAGGTTGTTCATTTTGATTTCGTTTTGTTATTCATTGGATTTTAATATTTATGTCAAGCGGTTAAACAGTTATTCGTGCCTTTTGTGTTTCCCTTCTAATTGATGATGGTTGTTGTCTCCTCACTAAGTCTTTGTGACTTACCCCTTTATGTTGCTTATTTTTTCAGATTCGCAAGCAGCTGAGTAGGAATCTATTATTTGATTCAAGTCTCAACATACTTCTTTTTTTGGTAGGCCTCTTTGATCGAGGACCATTTTTGTAACATTTGTTGAGTCTATGTAAATTGCAGCTATTTTTGAGTCTAGAAAGTCTATTTAGTTTTTTAATGGGAAGTGTATTAAGCAATTTGACTATATTATTTGAATTATGACTGGATTGAAAGCTGAACAAGGAATTTTACAAAATTTGGGAATGTTGAAGTTATAGAGGATACTCTTTCGAAATTTCGAGAAAAAGTATATATATATTTTTAAATGGTTAAAGAGCAATTTAGTTGTTTAATTGTTAATTTAGTTGATAGGCTTGCCAGGCTAGGAGTATAGCTTGTGCGCCGGTCACGACATTAAAATTATTTGGTCGTGACAATGATGAAGTAGAATGGTTTTTCGGTGGAAGCCTTTGAGGTTCCAATGCCAGATTGTACTCTCATGAAATTCTTTTTGGTATCGTAGGTTTTCGCAGATGAGGGGGAACTTGAGCGGATTAGGAGGGGGACATGTGTAGAGTGGTGGAAGAACAGTGGACAAAGGATTGGGATTGATAGGGTTAAGGTTGTGTTCAGGGGAAGATGAAGGGTAGTCAGAAAAAAGTAGTATAAGAGGATATATGTGGAGGAGTTGGTCGTGGTGGTGGAGATGGTGAACGTTGTATTGAGTCAGATGAAGGAGATTTCTAAGGATGGTGAGCATGAATATGCATTCTTGTTGGTTATTGCTTTGTGCCCGCCATTGTTGTGGTTTGAGAAGATGATAAGTTGAGAAAACTTTTACTGTTTTTGAGGAAAAAGAAGATGAAGTGGTTTGGATGTCACTCTGAGTTTTTGATTTGAAGAGAAAGAGGCAATGATTGTTTTGAACCTTGGAAGGAGGAGAGAATTTTGAGGCGGGAAATGCTTGTGTCAGTCCCCTTTGCAGACAAAGAGACACATGCATTAAATATCAAAATTTTCCTTTTTGGTTTGCGAGGAAAAGTGATGACAGAAAGGAGAATGTTGGTTGAAAAAACGAAGACTGATGTCTAGACAAATGAAAGATTGATAAACGTTCTCCGTTTCTGCAGAAGCAGATTTTAACCAGAATTTTTTGGATTTTTCCTAATTTTCAGTTACTCTTTGATCAAATTGAAACTATTCTCAACAAGAGGCTTTGTAGAGATGTCTGCAACTTGATTTTGAGTATCAACAAAGATTAATTCGATATCCTTTTTATTGACATGATCACAAATAAAATGATGTTTTATTTCAATATGTTTTGATCTAGAATGTTGTATTGGATTTTTAGATAAATTTATTGCACTAGTGTTATCATAGTAAATTGGAAATGCTGGAATAACTTACTTAATAGTCTTTGAGTTGATTTTTAATCCAAAGAACTTGTGAGCAACATTTATCTCCGAGACATATTCAGCTTCAATGGTTGATAGAGCTATTGTGTTTTGTTTTCTGCCAAGACCAACTTATCAATGCTTCACCTAAGAACTGACATGCTCCACTGTGCTTTTTCTTTCGATTTTATCTCCAACATAATCATCAGCATCACAATACGCTATAAGATCAAAATGCGAACCTTTTCTATACCAAAGACCAAGATTAGTGGTTCAAACAAGATATCTAAAAATTCGTTTTACTGCTGTTAAATGAGTTTCTTTTGGAGCTGATTGAAATCGAGTGCATAGTCCTACTGCAAATACTATATGAGGCCTACTGGAAGTTAAGTAAAGCAAAGAGCCAAATCGTTCCTCGATATTCTTTTTTAGAAACTGATTTACCGTTTTCATCTTTCTCTAAAGAAGAGGATGGATGCATGGGAGTAGACATGATCTTCGATTCATTCATTTTGTATTGACCAACAGATCTTTAATGTATTTTTCTTGACAAATGAAAATACTATTTTCATATTATTTAATTTGTAAAACAAGAAAATACCTTAAATCCTCATCATGCTCATTTCAAATTCACTTTGCATAAGTTTTGAAAATCCTTCACACAATTTTTCATTTGTTGATCCAAAAAATGATATCACCAACATATACTTGAACAATAAGTAAATCATTCTCTCTATTTTCTTAAATAATGTGGTGTCAATTTTTCCTCTTAAAAATCCATTTTTGATTAAGAATGAACTTAACCGTTCATACCAAGCTCTTGGTGCTTGTTTTAAACCATATAGAGCTTTGGTAAGTTTGAAAACATGATTTGGTTTTGATTGATTTTCAAATCTTGGAGGTTGTTTCACATAAACTTGTTTATTTAAGAATCCATTTAAAAATGACTTTTAACATCCATTTGAAACAATTTAATAAGTTTGTGGGATGCATATGCAAGGAGTATACGAATAGCTTCTAACCTTGCAACCGGAGGTAAAGGTTTCATCGTAATCTATACCTTCTTGGTTATTGTATCCTTGAGCAACTAATTTTGCTTTGTTTCTGATAATCTTACCTTCTTCATCTAGTTTATTTTTGAAAATCATCATGTACCAATGATTGTTTGAACTAGTGGATCGGGTACCAGTGTCCAGACTTCATTTTCTCGAACTACATCAGTTCTTCCTTCATGGCTTCTATCCAAGATTGATCAATTATGGCTTCCTTAATTATTTTGGTTCAATCTGGGATATCATTGCCATGTTGTTTTCATCGTTCTTGAATGATTTTTCTTGTTCGAATCCCATCAGTCGTATCTCCAATGATTTGTGTTTGAGGATGATCTTCAATCGTTCTCCAGCTTTTTGGTGGAGAATGAAATGGAGATCGTTTATTAATCTCTGTTTTCAACAGACTGTCTTGATGCTGTAATCAGTTTGAGTTTCTTATTCCTGATCATTTTTACTTATATCAAGTCATCAAACTCATCAAATAATATGTGCATACTAATTTCTACAACATTAGTTCTTAGATTAAATACTCTATATCCTTTAGAAATCAGTTGAGTAACCAAGAAAAATTGCTTTATCAGATTTTGCGTCAAATTTTCCAATGATATCTTTGTTGTTCAAAATATAACATAACAACCAAAAATATGAAAGGTAAGAAATGTTTGATTTTCTATTTTTCCATATTTTCATATGGGTTTGTTGATGATTTTTCTTATGGATACACAATTAAGATATAACAAGACGTGTTTACGGCTTCAACCCAAAAATACCTTTCAACATTAGACTCTTCCAAGATTGTTCTTGCCATTTCTTGTAATGTTTCTATTTTTCCGTTCAACAACTCCATTTTGTTGTGGAGTTCTTGCACATGATAAAATTATGAGAAATTACAAGTTCATCAAAGAAGGTTTTTAAAAGAAGCATTTATGAATTCTCCTCCATGATCACTTCTTACATAAATGATGTTAGATTCTTTTTCATTTTGTAATTTTTTTGCAGAATATTTTAAATGCGTCAAATGCATCATCTTTTTGTTTTATAAATAACACACAAGTGAATTTGAGAAATCGTCAACAATAGCAAAATCATATTTCATTCCTCCTAGACTTGTTGTTTTGATTGGCCCCAAAAAGATCTATGTGAAGTAGTTCAAAGAGTTTTGTTTGTGGTTACAAAATCTTTTGAATGAAAACTACTCTTGACTTGCTTTCCTTTTGCACATGTTCACATATTTTATCTTTATCAAAATTGAGTTTAGGTAATCCTATAAAATATCTAATTTTGAGATTTTTGAAATTGTTTTCATACTAATATGTTCAACTCTTTTATGCCATATCCATTTATCTTTATTGATTGACAAAAACAGGATTCATCAGTTTTTCTGGAAAACAAAGTTTCTCCGGTTTTAGTTTTTCTAATTTCACATACCTTTGGTTTGAAAATAACTTTCACATCCATTATCACATAGATGACTTATGCTTAAAAGATTGTGTTTTAAACCTGAACATATTGAACATCAGTTATTTGAGCAGAGTTTGTCTTACCAATAGTTCCTTTACCTTTAATCTAAGCTTGGTTGTTGTTCCAAAAGTAATTGATCCTCCATCCTTCTTGATGAATGTCATAAAGCAGTTTTTATCTCCTGCCATGTGTCTTGAACAACCATTGTCCAAGAACCAAGGCTTTCTCTTGATATTTGGAAATCCAACCTGCATAAGATGTTATCTCGGCCCTTAGGTACCCACTTGTGTTTTGGGTCTTTGAGAGTTAGTTTTGAAAGATTTCTTTCTCTTAATATAGCACATCATTTTTTTATGACTGGTTTTGAGACATTGTGAACATTTAATTGTTGATCTTGGAGTTGATTTTAAATCTGGGTTTCAAAAAGTTTTAAACTTGATTTTGAAGTAGTTCTAGATCTTCTCCTTGTACAGATTTTCTGGAGAAAGTTCAACTTTCATTTGGAACGTTCTCCGTTTTGAGAGCAGCCTGAGAATGTTCTCCTTTTTGCAGATTTTTCAGCGCTGGTTATGCATAACGATCTTCTATTTTAATAACTTTGCTTTCAATCTTTTCATCTCTTTTTCTAAAATAGAAGCAAATTCTAGATGTCCAAGTTTTTTTACAGTATGACCATCTAGTTTTACATTTTTCTTCCTTCTTTCTGGACAAAAAAGTTTCATACATTTTGTTTTTGGAGTTGAATTAAAATCGAGACCAGTTTATCAAAGATTCACTATTTGAGATCCATGATAATTCTGGAAAGTTTTAGTGGCTTTAATGAAATTTAACAAATCAGTTTTAAGAAGTAATCATTTTCAGTTTTAAGGAGAACGTTATCCCTTCTGGATTTTCTAAATTTTAATTTATATGTCTTCTTTTAATTCGTTGAATGATATTTTTGAGAAAAATTATTCTTGCTTGACTCTTTTCTTTTTCTTCTTGATTGTTTGTCTCTTCTGTAGCAATATTTCATACTGCTCTTAAGGTTCAATTAATTCTTCCAAGGGAAGTGATTCAAAGATTATTGGCTTAACTTATAGCTGTTTACCATTGGTCTCATATGATTGGAAGACACCTCTATGATTTTTTCATACTCTTTCTGAACTGTGTAAGCTTTGCCAGAAGAACGCATTTCATTTTACTATTGTTGTGAACCTTGAGTACATTTCATCAATAGTTTCTCCTTCTTGCATTTTGAACAGTTCGAATTTGCTTATGCCAATGTTATCCTTTTTCTTTGACATGGCTTGTTCTTCATGGATGAGTTTGTAGTGTATCTCATACTTCTTTTTGCGTTGTGCATTCATCTACTCTTTCACTATCTCCCCTGCTTAAGGCACATGATAAGAATAATTGAGCTTTAGAGTTTAGGAGTACATTCGTTTTATCATCGCAACTGTCCAGTCTTGTTTTTCTTCGGAGCAGGAGGTTGAGTCATCTTGATCAAACTCTTGGTATGAAATTCTCCATCTGTAATGAAGCCGCCACATCCTTGTATCTTGAGATTTCAGAAACAGCTACATCTTATTCTTCCAGAAATAATAATCAGATCTATCAAAGAATGGTGGTCTGTTCGAAGATCCTCCTTCAACAAGTATTTTGGCTTCCGACATCTTTTCTTCTAGATATTTTCTCTAGCATTTGTTTGGTGTTTTTAATCTTTCTAGAGACCGTGCTCTGATGCCAATTAAAGTAACAATGGTCGATTTACACAAGGAAGAGGGGTTTGAATTGTAAATGTACCTATTTAAAATTCCTAAAGAAACCTCAAGATTTAACTCAAGAAGATCTTGGTTAAGAAAACAGACAGAAACAGAGAACGTTCTTGGTTTTTACCAAAAAAACGGAGAGCGTTTTTGGTTAGCTTGAAAACAAAAATTCAGTTTATGTTTTATCTCAGTTAATCAATAAAGCTTAATAAATAAAAGAGATAAGAGAAGGAATATCACACAAAGATATATCATGGTTCACCCAACTCGGGCTACGTCCAGTCCTCACAACTGTGAGTTTTTTCCACTAAGTGTTTAAAACAAAGAACCTCTTGGTTTTACAGTAGTACCTAGCTTAGAGCAAACCTTGATCTCTTACAAGCTCTATATCTTTCCACCTAGAAAGTAATAACACAGTGTGATATAAAAGTTTTACTTCGATCTTTACAAAGATTCAGTAGTAATAACACAGTGTGATATAAAAGTTCAGAACAAATTCTGCTTTGTGAAATTGAGAATTTCAAAGTATGTGAAGTGAATGATTATTAGATTTTGATAGCACTTGAACTTTTTCCTTTTTCCTGGACATTTCCTTTCTTTTAATAGGCGTTTGGAGCATTTAGTAATGGTCAAAAGAGTTGTTGGTAGTGCTTTGTTCAGTTTGGACCAAAACAATAAAATGATAAATTAAAAAGATTCCAGCCTTTGAACTTTTGGAATCTATTTTGAAGCTGATGTTGTTACAGACTCTTTGCTCAGTTTGCACTTTGAGGTTTAATGATCCTTGAAGCTTCTTATTAATCATTGATGTTACATACTTTGATCGGAGCCTTGATTCTGTCCAAAACAGTTTGGTGAATGATTATAAACCTATGCAGAAGTAAAGAAGATTAATGCTGAAAATTATGCAGAAACGGAGATTACTATCATTTGGTTTTGACAGTTTGAACATTCTAAGAGATAAATGATCAATCTAGAGATTCAGTTTTGATCATTCTGGATATCTTTCTGATGTCTTGTACATATCAAGATTGATTAAACTCTTGACAGTTTAGCTGAATAAGAGATACAATTGTTTCAACTAGCTTTGATTCGAGACCTTTTATCTTAATGGATGAAAGCCTTCTTTGACTGAAAATGGATCATATTTGTTCCTTGTACACTATCCAAGTTGGTAATAATCATCATTTTAGCTATAGGAAACATATGAGTCAAAGAGAAAAAAAACTATTGAAAATTAATTAAATAAAGTCAAAATTTTATTGTTTTTGTTGTATTTTGTAGAGAGGGATCAATAAATTTGTGAGGATCGTAGACATCGTATATCTCTTTTAATCGAATGCAAGTTTATAGTCTTTGAATTTTTAAAGAAGAAAACAGAAAGTAGATGTGTGCCAGATTAAAAACAAAAAACAGAAATGTTAATATTAGAAATAATTTAATTTCCTCGAAATAGTACTTATAATTAGATATACTGATATTATTTAAATGCGATAAATTATTTTGACCGGATGATGCAGTCTTCACAAAATCACCGTAATTTGATTTATTATATGCATCTAATTATAATTCCTCCAAACATATATATCAACATTTTTTATTTAAATATATTAAAATTACAAAAAATAACTAAGTGTATCTTTATTAAATCATTTTGTGTTTTTAAATGTGTCTTTAGTTAATTAATTTAATCTATAAATTGTTAATAAATAATCTAAAAAATTATTAATAAAAATAATATTTAAAAAAATGTATTTGTAATTTAATTAAATTCAAATACTTTAACGATTGTGTCTCTAGCAATACTTTTTAAAACATGTATAAAGTGTTATCTAAAAGTGGATAAGACAACTTATTATATATGTTGTTATGTTGTCATCGCTGTTTTGTAACACTGTTAAATGTTTACTAAAATATTTTATGGGAACACTTTTAAAATGTACCTGTGGTAGCTTTTTATAATAAATGATAATTGTTCTTTAAATATTTCTAAGAACATTTTTCAATAGTTACATTTCTTTGAACAAATGCTACATTTTTTAAAATATTGCTTAAAAAATTTAACATTGATTAGTTTTTTTTGCAGGATGAATTCTTCAAATATATTTTAAATAATATTTTTATTAAAATACAAAAAAAAAAAATTATTAACTTGTAAACAAAACAAAGTTATTCTTATTAAACATTATCTTTCTCTTTTACAAAAATAAGAGAAACTATATATAAAAAAATTATTTACTAATTATTATTAGTAAAAAAAATGTTTTAAACCCATAGAGTCTAATTATTATTTTTCTCATTAACTTTTTGACAACATTTTTTAAGTTGTAGTGGAAAGACTATTAAAGTACATACAATGGTCCCTCCCTGCTATAATTTTGACTTAATTTATTAAATTCCAATAGATTAGTTGACTGATTTATTTCTAATAGCTAAAAATAATGATATTATAAACTTGGATAACTACTTTAAAATATATATACACAGTTTCCCTCCAAAAATATATAAAATAAAAAGAGTCAAAAAGTATTGTATCAAAATTTTATATAATTTTATTACATGTGAAGTGTATATAAGAAGATAATATGAGTGAGCTAATCCACAGTAGCACAGTTTGAAAAGATAACAGTTACAATAGAAAGAATGAGTGAAGTTCAAATCATCCCTTGGTGTTCTAATGGTTGTTTTGTTGGCATCTAACAGCACACAAGCGTATAAATTTTGCCAGTCGTTTTCTTACCTATCAGAAGACGTGAACAACCCAGGTTAAATGCGCAGACTTGGGAAATTTCGCCGTTGTCGAGCATGTAAAGGCAAACTGGTAAGGGATCAGTTGAAGTCGAGAAAATCCTCAAAGCTGAATATTATTTTCCAGATGACGTCACAATTTACCTCATCTTTTCTGCCACCAACGCTTCTGGAATTTCAAACCAATTAGAATGCACTCGTAAATGAGAATGAATCAATCACTCCATGAAGCTTGTTGCCTTTGGAACTTATCTTCATTAAATAATTCAATAATCTTCTATGCTTTTAATTATACCAATAAATGTTTGTGTTTAATTACAAATTGGATCTCAATTTGGTATTCATGAATAAAATAAATGTTTAGTCATTCATGAGTAAATGATTACTTTGTCCTATAAATGAATCCCTATATCAAAATTTTGTTTTCAGGATGTAGATAAGTATACTTCGAATTACCAAATCAAACAAACATCCACGATCACACAAAATAATTGCACACACACAAAAAAATAGTAAATTCTATCATAATTAACTCATATATTTGTGAGGTGATAGAGTTGAATTCGGAACAAAACGTCCAACTTAATAATATTAACATGTTGTCAGTTAAGTTAGTAACTTATGAATAATTGCAAAGACTAATATTGACAAAGCACAATCTTTACGAATAAATATTTTTCATTTTTATGAAGATTGAGATTAAAGTGTTTCAATTTAAACTCCAAAATATTTGTTTATAGAAATGAAAAATATAAGTTTTCGATTCACATTATATTGGTATGAGTTTTGCTAGTGTCTGAAAGGAGATAAGATAATATCCAACAGTAGCCGAAAATACGCGTTTCACCATTCTTCAGTTCGCCAGCGTGTAGTTAGGTAATAATCAGTTTCTGGCAGCTTCACGCTGTCCGCGGTCCTAAATGGGTGAATTATGCAATAACATATTTAACCTTACTGTTTTTGTTAAATCCCGAACCCAACTAAACAAAAGAAACAAAATAACAAACATCCAATGAAAACCTAGCTAGTTGCTACAAACTCAAAGGAGGGGGCGACCTTTGTGTCCATCAGTGGGAAAAAAAATAATGAAAGAAGCGTGTTTGGAAGAGGAGTTACCTTCTCTATAGTGTGTCCGATACGGTAAAATCAAGCTTCTTTGCCGCAATGGCGAAGTTTCATGTTTACAATATCGATGTTTCCAAAGTAACAAAGAGTTCTGATTGGAAGACGCTGTTGATGCACACGACGCCGAAGTCGATGATCTTGATCGAGGATCTCGATCGTTTGCTCGCAGGGAAGCTTTTGTGTTTTCTGTTTGTTCATACTCCCTCTGATTTCTTATTTTTCTGTTTTGGTATTTTTCTGTTTTTGTTCGATTTCTTTCTTCCCCCTTTTTGAAATTTAAAGAACATGTATTTAAAGAGTTTTTTATTTATTTAGTTGCTTTCTTTGTATGTGCCCCTGTTTGAGCTATCCAGATCCTTGTTTGATGCTTTTTTTCTTTTGCTCATCATTTGAGTTTTTCTGCACATATGATGCCTTCATGGTTTTAACTTATGTTTGTTTTTATCTGTTCATTTGTTGAGCTTTTTATTTGTAGCTTTAATTTGTCTTTTAGTTTATTTTTTAAAACTCAAAAGCTTGTCTCTTTGCTAAGTATAATATGTACAATGACTGACTTATAAAAATTATATTTTTATTTCTCTAATTAATTACAACAGGTACAAATGTATCCGTGGGCAAGACTTGTGCATTAATAACAGTCATCATCAGCAGAGCAAGGCTAGGCAGTGAACAATAGCAGGGAACAGTAGAGAACAAAACAAAGGCAAAACAGGCTGGAGCAGCTGGCTTAGTTTGATTTGGATTGGCTTAATTTTTATTGTAATTTGATTTGGCTTAATTTTTAAAATTGTAATTTGATTTGGTTTTTAAACTGTAATTTGATGTGGCATTGTTAATTGATGAGACATAATGAGCCTATTTATTGTAATTATTTTTATTTCCTATATATATATATTAGTATTTCCTTTTTTGTATTAATGATACGAGACAGAAATCAAAAAGTGTTGATATATATAATAAAAAATTGATATTATTACTTTTTGAATTATTTCTAATAAATTAGACAAAATTGAGGTACTACAGTTGCCCCTATTTAATTATATTTTATTTGAAAAATATGAATAACAATGATTTTCATTTTCATGTTATCAAGTAAAAGTAAAAGATAATGTTATCAAGTAAAAGTAAAAAATAAGTAAATATAAAGACCTAAATTTTCTCCAATAACAAACACATGTATTAAAGTGTCCTTGAAAATGTTAAAGTGGGAATGATGCAATTTTTTTTTAAATGTGCAAAAAGATCGTCTTGGGATTGATTACTGATGCGTAGATCGACATGAGTGAAAATAATCGTCTTCGTATTGTTTACCGATGCATAGATCCATAAAAGTAAAAAATGTCCATATTGGAATTGGTTATCGATGCGTAGATCGACAAAAATGAAAGTGGTCGTCTTCGAATGGTTTATCGATGCGTAGATCTATAGAAGTAAACAAATGCTCGTCTTTTGATTGGTTATCGATGTGTAGATCGACATAAATGAATGTGATCGTCTTTGGATTGTTTACTGATGCGTAGATCCATAAAAAATGATCGTCTTCAGATTGTTTACTGATGCATAGATCCATAGAAGTAAAAAATGATCATCTTCAGGTTGGTTACCGATGCGTAAATCGATAAAAATGAACAAAGGTAGTTGGTCAAATCTTGAACGTAGATAAAGAGGGAGAATATTTTTATGATACTTGCCATGCGAACGTTAATGGTTGTCAAGTATAAATATAAGGTATGAATGATTCATGCGTGTGTTATGCATTATGCAAGGTTGTCGAGTATAGGTAAAGTGTGAATCAAGATGCATGAATCATGTGAGTTTGAGTAAATTATGCATGATTTATGTGTGTCATGAATTAATGA
>PGTU02016917.1:0-15590 GCA_002896215.2 Cicer echinospermum | reverse complement strand
CTACGCCAAAAATGACATTTTATAGCGCGCCTTTTACAGCGCTTACTAAATACAAGCGCTGTTGTAAATATATTTTAAAAATAACGGAGCATATAACAGCACTTTTTTGACAAGCGCTGTTGTAGGGTCATATAGCGTTTGCGCATAATGTTTACAAGGCTTTTACAACGCTTTTTGTACAAGCGTTGTAAAAGTCAAATAATTAAATGACTTATTACACCGTTTTTTTTACAAGCGTTGTAAAAGTCAAATGATTAAATGAATTATTACAATGTTTTTTTTACAAGCGCACCTATTAGAGCGTTTTTGTTACAAGCATTGTAAAATGTCACATAATTGAAGGACCTATTAGAGCGCTTATTCTACAAGCGTTGTAAAATCATTCACTTTAAATAAAATCATTTACTTTAAATAAATAAAAACAAATTTAAAACAAATTTACGAACCCTCATCACCTCTACTTTGGGAACCCTCATCTCCTCTACGTATTGTGCGGCCATCTACTGCTCCTCCTTTAAAAAAATTAGATACGTTGTCTCAGGTACTGTATTTATTAATTTGTTGTTGTCACGAAAACTAATAAATTGTTACATAATAAATCTTTTCTTTTTGAAATTTGTTGATCTGTTCTGTTTTGAAATTGTTACATAATAATGGACCTTGGTTTCCATTTTCCAATATTAGATATGTGTACTATATATTGGTATAATGTTATCAGTAGCTTATTATTTTTGTAACTGCGTTTATATAGGTCATATAATATGGACCGGAAATGGATGTCTGCCAATCGATTGTCAAAAGAGTATGAAAATGGAGTGAAGGAGTTTGTTGAGTTTGTAGTGAAGAATGCAAAAGATCCAAATAGAGTCGTTTGTCCTTGTTTAAAATGTTGTTTTGGAAAATGCGTTAGAGAAGATGAATTGGAAGGACATTTAGTATGTAATGAAACTGATCAAAGATATACATGTTGGATAAGACATGGTGAGAAAAAAAAAGGAAACATTAATTTTGAGAATGGTTCGACATATGCTTCAACTGACTTCGATACAGATACATATGAGCCGGACCGAGTTGAGGAGATTGCAAAAGCAATTGAAGAAGATCTTCGGGATTGTCCTAAAATGTTTGAGAGTTTGTTGAGTGATGCAGAGAAACCATTATATAATGGTTGTACTAAATTCACAAGACTGTCGGTGATATTAAAGTTGTACAACTTAAAAGCGAGTAATGGATGGTCTGATAAAAGCTTCACAGAATTATTAACACTCTTAAAAGATATGTTGCCAAATGATAACGAACTTCCCAATCGAACCTACGAGGCTAAACGGATTTTGTGCTCTATTGACATGAGTTACAAAAGGATTCATGTGTGTCCTAACGATTGTATTTTATTTCGAAACGAATATGAATTACTAAAGGCGTGTCCGAAATGCGATGTCTCTCGATATAAGAAGAAAGAATCTACTCCAGCAAAAGTCGTGTGGTATTTTCCTATAATACCAAGATTTAGGCGTATGTATCGCAGTGAAGAAGATTCAAAACACTTGACATGGCATGCAGATGAAAGAATTAGAGATGGAAAGTTTCGACACCCTGCAGATTCCCCACAATGGGCAAAAATTGATCACGAGTATCCTGAATTCGGGATAGAGTCAAGAAATCTAAGACTTGCACTTTCTACTGATGGAATGAATCCACATGGTCTAGCATTAAAGGTCAGTGTGCATGTCCTATATGTGAAGAGAGTACAAATTGGATGCGGTTGAAACATTGTAAGAAGAATGTGTTTCTTGGACATCGTAGATTTTTACCTTATAGTCATCAGTATCATGGGTGGAGAAATGCATTCAATGGAAAATCAGAGGAAGGTAAAGCTCCTTTAGCACCGACTGGATATCAAATACTTGAAAAAGTACAAGGTTTGACCAATAAATTTGGCAAACCTTTTGCGGGAGAGCTAGTGAAAACTGGGTGGAAGAAAAAGTCAATTTTCTTTGAATTGCCATATTGGAAGTCATTGTATATAAGACATTTCCTCGATGTGATGCATATTGAAAAAAATGTATTTGATAGTGTTATTGGTACGTTACTCAATGTTCCAGGAAAGTCTAAAGATGGCATCAATGCAAGATTGGACTTGGTCGATGTGGAAATAAGAAATGAATTGGGTCCCGTAAAGAAAGAAAATCGCACATATCTACCTTCTGCCACTCATACTCTATCTAGCAAGGAAAAAATTGTTTTATGTAAATTTCTACACGAAGTTAAAGTTCCAAAAGGATACTCTTCAAACATTAAAAACTTGGTTTGTATGGAAGACCTCAAGTTAAAAGGTTTGAAGACCCATGATTTTCATATTGTAATGGAGCATTTGCTACCAATAGGTATACGTTCAATTTTACCTGAAAAAGTTCAACTAGATTATTTTTCTTATCAGGAAAATTTGTAGTAAAGTGATCGATCCTCAGAAATTACCGACATTGCAGAGGGAAATTGTTGTTACTTTGTGTGAGCTTGAAATGTATTTACCACCCTCGTTTTTTGATATAATGGTTCACCTTACTGTTCATCTTGTTAAGGAGACACAACTTTGTGGGCCAACTTATATGAGATGGATGTATCCGATAGAACAATATATGAAAATATTAAAAGGGTACGTAAAAAGTAGAAGTCGACCAGAATGTTGTATTGCTGAACGGTACATTGTCAAAGAAGTTGCTGAATTTTGTACTGAATATCTGTCCAATGTTGAATCCATAGGGCTTCCCATGTCTCGTCATTCGGGAAGAATATCAGGAGAAAGGATAATTGGAAAGAGACTAATGGCTATATCAAGGACAAAATGGGAGCATGCACAATTGTATGTTCTGCACAATGATGATGAGGTTCAACCATATGTTACAATACACATGAATCAGTTATCTAGTTTGAACATGAATAGGAATCAAAATTGGATAACTCGAGAGCACAATCGAAGTTTTATAACATGGTTAAATAATCACATAAAGTCAAAGTTTGATATAGACTCCAGATCAATTTCACAGAGATTGAGGTGGCTAGCAAATGGTCCGAGTTTACATGTCTTTTCGTAAACCGGTTATGTAATTAACGGCTACACATTTTATACCAAAGAGCAAGATGATCAAACCACTATGCAAAATAGCGGAGTCACAATCGTAGCTGAAGCGATGCATGTCACAAGTGCAAAAGACAAAAACCCAATATATGCAAATCTATCATATTTTGGGGTTATCGAGCGCATATGGGAGTTAGACTACACAATGTTTCGTGTTCCCATATTTGGTTGCAAGTGGGTCGATAATAATAATGGTGTTCAGATTGATGAGTTAGGGTTTTTGCTTGTCGATTTTAATAGGGTCAGATACAAAGACGAGCATTTTATTTTAACGTTGCAAGCTCAATGTTGAATCCATAGGGCTTCCCATGTCTCGTCATTCGGGAAGAATATCTGGAGAATGAATAATTGGAAGGAGAATAATGACTATATCAAGTATAGAATGGGAGCAGGCACAATTGTATGTGTTGCACAATGATGATGAGGTTTAACCGTATGTTACAATACACATGGATCAGTTATCTCGTTTGAACATGAATAGGAATCAAAATTGGATAACTCGAGAGCACAATCGAAGTTTTATAACATGGTTAAAAAATCACATAAAGTCAAAAATTGATATAGACCCCAGATCAATTTCACAGAGATTGAGGTGGCTAGCAAATGGTCCGAGCTTACATGTCTTTTCTTACACTGGTTATGTTATTAACGGCTACACATTTTATACCAAAGAACAAGATGATCAGACCACTATGCAAAATAGTGGAGTCACTCTCGTAGCTGAAGCGATGCATGTCTCAAGTGCAAAAAACAAAAACCCAATATATGCAAATTTATCATATTTTGGGGTTATCGAGCGCATATGGGAGTTAGACTACACAATGTTTCGTGTTCCAATATTTGGTTGCAAGTGGGTCGATAATAATAATGGCGTTCGGATTGATGAGTCAGGATTCTTGCTTGTCGATTTTAATAGGGTGGGATACAAAGACGAGCCTTTTATTTTAGCGTCGCAAGCTCAACAAGTGTTTTATGTCACTGATCCTGCTGATGATAAATGGTCTGTTGTCCTATCGACCAATAAAATAAGTGATGATAACAATAATGATGAAGATGTTGATAATGATCTTTTATTTGCAACATCACAACCACATGAAATTGATTCAACTGATGTTGGTTTATATCTTAGAGATGATCATGATGAGGGAATTTGGATTAATCCATCGTTTCGTATCGTTAATAATGGACAAACAAATGTGAATCCCACCAGGAAAAGAAGAAGGGCATCTTAATGTACATGTTTAATTGTTTTATATAAGCCATGTAATTTGAACTGAGTTCATGGAATTTATTTGTTTGAACATGTTTAATTGTTTTATATAAGCAGCCATGTATTTGATTTTCTGCTTATATTTATTTTCTACTTATATTTAGCTTGATCTTAGTGTTTTATACTAATTAAGTTCATGTAATTTAATATAAACTAGTAATTTACATGAACTGAATTGAAAATAAACTAGTCATTTATATGAACTGAACTGAACTGAAAAAAAAAATCCAAATATAGGTAATTTACATGAACTAAACTGAATATAAACTAAGGAGGTCACAAAGCTTTGTTTTATACCAAGTTAAA
Organism: Cicer echinospermum; assembly: GCA_002896215.2. Lineage (NCBI taxonomy): Eukaryota > Viridiplantae > Streptophyta > Magnoliopsida > Fabales > Fabaceae > Cicer > Cicer echinospermum. Next base: position 10,878 of record PGTU02016917.1, on the reverse strand, counting down.
AGGTCGTTTAAAAAAACAGTCATATAACATAAGAAAACAAATAGGTCTTTTACAGCGCTTATAGAATAAGCACTGTAAAAGAGCCATTGAAAAATAAAATAAGAAGGCCTTTTAGAGCGCTTATTTGAAAAAGCGCTGTAAAACGTCCTTTTAAAAAAACAATCATATAACATAAGAAAACAAAGAGGTCTTTTACATCGCTTATAGAATAAGCGCTGTAAAAGAGCCACTGAAAACTAAAATAAGGAGGCCTTTTAGAGCGCTTATTTGAAAAAGCGTTGTAAAAGGCCTTTAAAAAACACAGTCATATAACATAAGAAAACAAAGAGGTCTTTTATAGCGCTTATAGAATAAGCGTTGTAAAAGAGCCTTTTAAAAATAAAATAAGGAGGCCTTTTAGAGCGCTTATTTGAAAAAGCGCTGTAAAAGGCTTAGGTCTTTAAGAGCGCATTTACAACAAGCACTTTAAAAGGTTAGGTCTTTTAGAGCGCTTTTCCAACAAGCGCTGTAAAAGGCTTCTAAAAAAGCGATGTAATAGCATTTTATATATAACAGTAAACCGCTTCAATTTCCTTTTCATTACGTAAACTTCACTATCATCTCTTCTTCATCATTCTTCTCTTCCTTTGCAAACCCTATCATCTCTTCCATTACGAACCGTATTTCCACGATCACCTCTCTCATTTTTAACCTTATTTCCATCTACGATCATCTCTACCATTACGAACCATCTCTTTTCATTGGAATACGTAACCCTTATTACGTATTTCTTCGAACCATACTTCAGTTTCTCCGAATTGTATTTCTGTGCATTTCTCCTACGAACCCTACGTATTTCGTCTACGTATTTCATCTCGCTATTCAGGTATTGATGTTATTAATTTTTCTGTTATTAATTTTTCGTCTATGAACCCTACGTTGAACTTATACTGATACGTACTTAGACTACTGCATGTTGAACTTGTTGAAGTTATACTGAACTACATGTTGAACTTGTTGTAGATAAATGGATTCTAACAAGGCTTTGGATTTTCAAAATGAGGAAGTTGTCAACACCAAGACTTACGAAAACGAAGTCAAACGTGGTGCAACTATAATGCAAAAGTCATAAAAGCAAGGAGCTGTGGGATAAAATTTGAGGTATACTATACTATGTTTGCTGTTTATTTTTTATCTATTTTGAAAACATGTACTTACTATATGAGTTTATTAGGTTGGATGGAATGAAAGTGGTCAGCCAATCGACCCCAACAACTCCATGTTTGTAAGTTACATTGGGGTTGTTGTTCGTCAAAATATCTCCATTACAATCGATGGCTGGAGAGATAAGGCGTTGAAGGATGCCAAAGATATATTGTGGAATGATATAGAGGTAACTTTTTTGATCCACTCTTTTGTCATTTATAATTTTTTCCATTGAAATACTTTACTCAAACTATATCTTTATTTCGTTTGCAGACTGCTTTTGTTCTTGATGAGGTGAGAAAGAATTACGCCTTGAAAGTTGCCGGAGTTTTAGATCGGAGTTTTAGATCTCACCTCTCAAATTTCTATCTAAAAGATAGTGAGGGAAATATGAATGCAGAAGCTCCAAGATTATATAAACATTATATATCAAATGAAGAATGGAGTGCATTTGTATCAAAACGTTCCGACCCCGCGTTTGTCGTAAGTGATTAATTTATTAACATTTGTGTTTTATTATTCATATTCATAGCGTATTTTAAATTTTTACACGATTGTTATTTTTTTAATATAGAATATAAGTAAGGCAAATCGCGAGAGGGCGAGAAATCCGACGCACCCATACAAAAAATCATGTATGAGATATGCATGCCTAGAGCAAAAACTTATAAGTAATTAAACATCACTTTTATATAATGAAGAAATTTGTATTATAAACTATAGTTTCTAACTAATATTTTGTTTATGATCTTAACGAATAGCGACAAGACACCCAATCCGATAAACTGCTGGGTCGTCATATATTATGGAAGGAAGCTCGTGTAAATAAGGACGAAGTGGTTGATAACGAAAATGTTCAAAAAATAATAGAACTTTGTGTAAGTATATGATCACTTTAATATTTTTTAATATTGTATTTTAAAAATGATATTGAACTTAACTTTTTAATCCTACATGTATTTTAGGAGAATATTGAACAAAGTTCGGAAAATAAAGAGGGCAACAAAGAAAGTTGTAGGGACATTCTGGGTAAAGTGTTTAATGTTCCTGAATATTTCGGCCGCGTGAGGGGGAAAGGGTTTGGCGTAACTCCTAAAAGCTATTTTTCACAAGAGAAGCGCCAAATTCCATCCAATGAGGAAGTATTAGAGAAGCTCAAACTCTTATCAGAGCAAGTGGCACTCTTGGTGAAGACGAATAAAGACAAGCAACTCTCGGATCAGCTCCAAATGGAGAGTGAAAACGCGAAGTGCAACATTGGTCTCAAAACTCTTCCCGAGGTAATTAATTACTTACTTATGTATTAACCATACTTATGTATTAACCATTGATTTAGGGTGTCACTCCATACGTTCTGTACTTATCCCCCCTACTCATCGGATGGTCGGAAATGGAACATTGTACAATACTTCAGGAGAAGTATTGCACAACACGACGATCTCTGTGGGCCATGTCAAAGTATCACCTGTCATTGCTTTGGAACCAAATGCATCGTTGCCTATACCGGACAACGATGCAGATATGAGGTTTTTGGGCGAAGCAGTTGGTAGTTACGTGGCATGGCCCACACATCTTGTTGCCCTTGATAAGGTATGTTTAATTAATTGAAATGTATGTTTAATTGATATGTATATTTAATCGCTGATTATTTTCCGCTGCTAACTTTAATTTCACATTTATATTTAGATTCTTGCATAAAGGGAATGATAAAAAGATTCCCATAAATGAGTCAATTACATCGCTCGAAAAGGTTTGTCACTTTAATTCCCTAAGGTTTGTCATTTTTTCAGATTTAATAAACTAACATATAACCTCATTTTTTCATATTCATTCAAATAAACCACCCGCACAGCAAAATAAAGCCGGCAAACCTCAAAAATTGGAGGTGATAAAGCTGGCAAACTACAAAAGCTGGAGGGTAATACAGCTGCCATAGTTGCAACTAAAAAACTGGATCGAGGAAAATCAATCGTTGCTGCTCCTAAAATAAGTCAGTCATGCCTTTCTAAATACGGGGTGTGTCTTGACATCCAAGTAAAAAGGAATATGGGCAGCAACGACGATTCACGCATCATAACCATGAATAAAGCTATATTCGGAGATGAGTATGAAGAATTTCTTGAAAAGGAGCACATATACGAACTTCTCAATCATAAGGAGCTGAGTGCTACTATCATCAGCTTGTACATAAGGTAAAAAACTACTTTTAATTGCATTTATTGGTAATTAATTAAATTTATTGATAATTAATCTAAGTTGAAATTTTCATTGAAGGTTTTTGTATGAGAAGTTGGTGTGCTTGCCCAGATTGTCAAATAGATATTTATTCTTGTCTCCGCATAAGCTTTCGATGTGTAAACTCGATCCAGTGAATGTAAAAAAATACATTCTAGATATGTTATTAGGAAATATAGAGAAAGATAAATTGTTCTTTGCACCATATAATTCAGAGTACGTAATTATATATTATTTATTTATACCTTTTTTAATTTATGAGATCTTATATTTATTAGTTGTGTAAACAAAATTGTCAACCAAATTTTTGTTGTTGTAGGCACATTGTGTGCTATTTGCAATCAATGCGACCTTTGAAGTTATATACTATTTAGATCCCTTGCACGACAATTACAACAATAACTCCGATATAAAGACTATGTTCGACACGTAAGTAATGTGTTTGTTAATGTATAAATAATGTGTTTGTTAATGCTATAATAATCACATTTATTTATTCAATAGTGCTTTACAAGTTTTTCGAGCTCAAAGAGGTGCTACAGTGTCAAAGCAAAAGCCTAATAACATCACATGGATTCCAATAAAAGTTTGAAATATATGCCTTTAAATTTTCATTTACAAATAAATGTCTTTACAATCAATGCACAAATATTTTATTGACTTATATGTTTTATTTTATAGTGTCCTCGTCAAACGAACAACATCGACTGTGGGTACTATGTATTGAGATTCATGAAGGAGATTGTTGATAGGAATCAAACTATTATCCCAGAAACGGTACGGTATTTTCATTATTTGATTTTCATATATAAATTATGTATATATTTGATTCTAACTTATTTATGTTCAATTTTTATATTGCACAGTACTTTGACAATTCCAATCCAACATACTCTGAGAAAAATCTAATTGAATTAAAGGAAGACTGGTGTCAGTATGTGCTTGAAATGAAAATTATTTGATTTTCTGAGAAATAGCATGCTGCAAGGGATCTGAATATTATATGGTAGCTAGTTTTGTTTTGTGTAATAATGTTAGTATATGTATATGAATAGGGCACAGTATCTGAATATGTATATGAATATGTGTTGTTGTACAATATCTAAATATGTATATGTAGTTAAGTTATATATGTATCTGAATATGTTCTATTGTTGTGTAAATTAAGTTATAAAGTTAAGTTATATAGTTCTGTTTTTGTGTACTGATTGTGTGAACTGATTCTGAATATGTTATGTTGTTGTGTGAACTGATTGTGAACTGATTCTGGATGAAAATGATTTTGGAAAAAAAATTAAAAGACAACGCTTTCTAAAATGTGCACTCAGTATATGCATTATTGTGCACCTTTTACCGCGCTTTTTCATATAAGCGTTGTAAAAGGTGCATAATAATGCATATACTGAGTGCACAGTTTACAACACTTTTTAAAAAAAGCGCTGTAAAATGTGCATTATAAATGCATATATGATGCTCATTTTACAGTGCTTTTTAAAAAAAGCGTTGTAAAATGTGCATAACAAGCGCGCAATATAATCTACATTTTATTAGCGCTTTTTTATTTAAAAAGCGCTGATGTATCGTTTTACATCGCTCGATTCTACCAGCGTTTTTTTATAAAAAAAAAAAAAAAAAAAAAAAAAGAGCGATGTAAATGGCTTACAAAAAGCGTTGTAAAATCCTATTTTCCGTAGTGGGTGCGAAATAAACATAATTCATAATTTCATAATGCTAATAAAACACACCACACACACAACAAATATAATATATTTATATATAATATACAAAAAGGAAAATAATAATAATAAAATAATATAATAATAATAATAATAATAATAATAATAATAAAATATAATATAATAATAATAATTAATAAGAATAACATAAAATAAAATAAAATAATCTACTAGTTTACAAGAATATTATAATGACAACTAATATTTATTAAGAATTAATAAACACATAAAGTAAAAGAAAATGAAAAACAAACAAATATAGAAAAATGTAAAAAAAAAGTGCACAATTAATTATGTTAGACTTGACTCTCTAAGGGTCCCCAGTGAAATCGCCAGTTGTTGCGGTCTAAATTTCGAGTTTACCTCGAATTCAATGAAGTCACCACCAAAGTTTATTTAAAAATAGGGAAAACATTGAGAAACCCTTAAAAAAAGAAAAAAAAATTGTCTTTGAAACAAAACTTTGAGTTTGGGAGTCGATTATGCGTAGGGAATGTATTAGCACCCCACGACATCCGTTAAAATACGATTACCTATAATTATTTGTGCAAAATTAATGTTACTTATATATATTTATTTCTCTTTTTTAAAATGCAAATATAATCTTTGTATGAAAAGATCCTAATGATAAAAGTACATTTAAAATATAGAGAGAAAAAAATGGTTTTTGTTATTATGCTTGACCAGGGTGCGATCTTGCTCCTACGTATCTCCCGGTGCGATGGAGAAATCAAAACTACGTAGTCATTGGATAAAAAATGCGGATGTGTTGATTGCTTTTAAAGAAATACATATTGTGGTGCAAATTAAATTTAATTAGAAAATGTTGTTAATTTGATAAAGGAAAAAGACATCGGGTCTAAGAAATTTATTATAATGAATCCGTTTGATTGAAATTAGCTGAAAATATTTAAGATCATATAGTTCTCACAACTCATGCATTTTAAATTAAGGACTGACAAGATATCATATCTTGATCAATCTCATTTTATTAAAAGATTATTAATTTGGAGCTTAAGATCATCAAATTGTCACAACTCAAATGTTATAAATATTTAATATTGATAAGATATCTCACCTCAATCAATTTCAATATTTATGATTAATATTTTTGTTTTGTTTTTTTTTTCATTTAAGAGAAATTAAAAAGTTAAACCTCAAAAAAAAAAAATAAAAAATAAAAGGAGTAAAATGGAATTGAACTTTCCTAAAAAAATAATTTTAAGTCCAAGAATAAATAAAATAAAAATGAGTGGACCTATTAAAAGAGAGAGAAAGAAAAAAAAAGGAAAATTATACTACATAATTAAAATAAAAAACGTTGGACTTGGAGATGAAGAAAAAGAAAGAAGAAAGAAGAAAAAAGATAAGGGAAGTTTAAAAAGGAAAGGAAGAAGAAGGAGAGTGATTGTGTGGCCACTGGCGACGACTGGTGGTGGTCGGCGACGATCGTTGACGGTTGATCGTCGCTTCGACGATATTAAGTCCCAACTCCTCTCTTTGGTTTGCTTGAATTTTTTATTTGTTTCTCTTTTGATTTACTGTTAATTTTTCAAAAAAGAAAAAAAAGAATTTCAATCATATTCATTTGTTTTGAGTTTACTGTTTCTGACATTAAATATTGAAGAGGGAAAAATAAATAAATACACATAACAAGATCATGAATATGATTTTTTTATTTGTATGCAATGTGGTAATAAAAAGAAATTATATATATGTGTATAATATTAAGATTAAAGAGATTTAGAATAATTATCTCTGTATTTCTTCCTGATTGTTGTTCTCTTTCACTCCTTACCCTTTTTATTTTTCTATTTCATATTCAGTATAAAAAAAAAAAAAAAAAAAAAAAAAACTCCTAATAGTGCAATTCGTTCTCAATATATGGGCTTAAGTGATGAATCTGTGTGTCCATGAAATAAAATTGAGTTCTACATTTTTTATTGTTTTTGAGCAAAAATTAAGCAATCTAAAAAAATTAAGGAAATAAGTGGCTAATCTTTTTGATTAAGTGTTCAAATGGTGAAAATAATAACCTTATTAAGCTTAAAAAACAAAAAACAAATAAAAATGAAAAAAAAATAAAAAAGGGAGAGGTTGCTTCATGCTCCAAGCCAAGGAAACGTGACAAACATTGCAAAAGAGGATAACTAGCTAAAGAAATGAAAGCTGGAGAAAAAAAGAGGAAAAGAAAATGTGTGGCAGTAAATAAGATGTTTTTTTTTATTAATATTTATTTACTTATTTTATTTTTAGTGTTAAATGTAATTTAATTGAAATCTGACTAGACCCAAAATTGGAGCAGATTTAAAATGACGATTTTTTTTTACATATTATTACTTTTTTTGAATTGTTTTTACATGATCGGACAAAATTTAGGTACTACAGTTAACACAGAGCTTTTACATATCAATTTTGATATGTTACAAATTACTACCTTTCTACCTAGAAAAGATTTCCACAGGTTACTGTACACTCTTTCAGAAATGATTTTTACACATCACCTTTTAAACATAAAAGGATTTTTACAAACTACTCAAGTTATGTTAACAATATAGTCTTAAGTTACAAAGTGATGATTTTGAGATTGTTAGAATCCGAGTATTGCTAAACCTATGTTTGAGAATAGATTCTAGGATTTAGAACTCAGTGTAAACTGATTCTAATATCAAACCAAAAACAAAACTAAAACTTAGAAATGATTGATAAACTCAAGAAGATTCGAGTATGATTGTATGAGTGATGTATTGTTTTGCACTTGAAGCTCTGATATGTTCTTCATTTTGAGGCTTTATTTATAGGCTTCAAGAAGGCTTATGACAGCTCATTTGACCGTTGGAAATGGTCCAACTATCATGAGTAAGTGAGTGGATAAGATCAACCATAAAGCAAGAATATTCTTGTGAACCAAGAATGATCTTCAATTTCGTCTTAAGATGAGCTATCTTTTAATCTTATCTTGACAGTTGTTTGAAGTGATCACATGTCTTGAATCACGTGTGCACCTGTTTGAAAGCACAACAAAAGTAGCATTTCTAGCTTGTCAGCCTTGTACTTCAGCTTGCTTAACTTGGAGAATGATCATGCTTTATAAATTTGTGAAGCATAGTCTTTTGCCTTCGAATCTTGGATTGATTCGTGCATTGGATTAATCCTTGTATATTTCTAGTAAAATTCCGAAATAGATTGCGATTCTTAGATCTAATCTTTTCTTTAAGAATATGATCATTCTTGTAAATTTACAGATGGAGAACGTTCTTCGTTTTCCAGAAATCTGTCAAGAACGCTATTTGTTTATCTGAATTAGCTTTCTTTATTTTAATATGATATGTTTTGTAATGTTTGATACCTACCTTTGATTAACACACTCAAATACACATGTTAAATACCAAATCACTTAGAATCATAATTAAAAATCTTAATTAACCTTTGTTTAATTATCATCAAAACATTTATTTGAGATTTTGTCTCAACAACACCATGTTGTTGAAATTAACCTTTTACCACCCATTCGACCTTTGGTTTGGTTTTGTAAACCCACCTAGCGTCAATCACCTTTTGATTTTTTGGTTTGTCTACAAGCTGTCAAGTATAATTTTTCTCAATCATCTATATCTTGTTCTGCATGGTAACTTTTTGGCCCTTAATATCAGTATCTTCATCATACCCTATAGGCTCTAATGTAGCTATATTGAACCTAGCATAAATGTCATCCAAGGTTCTAAAATCTCAGGTTGGAAAATCAGCGTGACTATCATAACCTTCGTCTTTTGAGTTTTGTTTTTCCCAATTGTTTTATGCTGGAAACCCATTACTCGAGCTGATTATAGATGCAAGAAATGGATTTGTAGTGATGGGAAAGATTGAACTTTTTCTCTCTCAATTTTTACGGGGCTGAAAAGCTAGGCTTGTGTGAAAGTAAATACACTAATGGAGAAATAAATACACTAATAGTAATACGAATAATTTTATAAAATTATTATTAATTTTTAATATATGAAATGACTCGAAGATATATTCATTGTGACTTTGATAGAGTAAATCACATTTCACTCCTTTCAATTATGATGCACAAATTGTTTTGTGCAATAAATTGAAGTTGTTGGTCTCCCATTAAATAAAAGTATGCATAAACTTTGAATATCGTGGGAGAAGAATTATAAGTGCAACTAAAGCCAATGAAAAACAATTTATTAGGAACACATAAATGAAGAGGAGGAACAACTTAATTATAACTTGAAAGTATAATGATTGTGATAATCGCCCTAAGAAAGTTTGCATAACTAAACTCAACCATTATCCTAATTCAACTGATTTGAACTAATATTAATAGTACGGAATAAATAATTAGAGTTTAAACTTTGATAAAGGAGAAAATATTAATATATCAAACAATGTAGTAATATTCATCTATTAAAAAAAAAAAATTAATGTCTTACCAATGGAGATTAAGTTGGCAAAACAGATTAGACTTCTATAATGTGGAGAATTTGAATTCGAACCTTCACTAGAAATTCTAACATTTAATGTCTGATATGTTTTAAATATGTTTTACCTTGTTAAATGGAACCTATAAAGAAAAAAATCAATATCTTTAGTGAATGAATTTTGAAAAGTTGAATTAAATTGGAGTTTAATTAGACACGCTAGAGGAATTTCGTTGCCAAATTAAAATCGTAAAGGCTTACTCACTTACTTTGGACTTATGAGCACTATTATTTCTTGGAAGGGTAAGGTATAGGGAGGTACCTTTAATTGATGTGTTTATCCGTTTTATCTACTTTTTTAAAAATAATGATAATAATTTTTTTCTACCCAATAAATTTAATTTGAAATCCAAAAAACTTTTTCGCAACACATGTTTTCTTTTTTTTTAAATTTGAATTTTGTTCTGAAATTTTTTTTTCAAGTTTTTCAATACATAGTTTAAATTTTTGAAAATACATTTGTGTACCGTAAAATTTAGAAAAAATTTCCAATATGCAAATGTTAGAATTTAACCCTAAACCCTACTAAAAACACATTTATGTATCGAAAAACTTTAAAAAATAATTAATCAAAATCTAATAATCATTTTATGATTTTTCTATTTTCTTTATTTTTAAATATTAATTAGCAACTCAACTCTCCTCACCAATATGTGATGGACTGAACCAATTGATTTTTTTTTTCTTTCCTTCTTTCTAACTTACAAGAAAAGTGACTTGCAATGGCTAAACTAAGCTTTTGATCATTACTAAAAAGCTTATATTTTTAGAAAAAATAAATTAACAACATAAACTAGTTATAGAAAAAATAATCCATCTCTAATTTTTTCGTCAATAAATTTGGCGACAAATTTAGAGATAAGGTATTATGTTTTTCTCTGTACTGTCTCTCTCACCCACGTTTTCTATTTGAGTAAATACTCAATTTCGTTTTGTTGTTGACCTATTTAAATTAGTTATACACCAAGTCATAAAATAAATAAATAAACAAAATCACATAGTCATCTTCTTCCTTACACATTCAAAAGAAACCTTTTGCATTATCTCAAACTCATTCTCGCAGACATCATCGTCCCCAAATCACACCGTTTTTGCTCCATTTTCGCATTCGTCTTCTTCGTTCGATCATCAATATCAGTTGCAAATCATTTCTCTATATTGCAATGCGGTTTTTTGGCTTTAATTTTTTATTTTTAACTTTAAAAAAATATTCATTTTGTAATAGCAACTAGTTT